>VSMD01022466.1:0-123265 GCA_008750895.1 Mirza zaza
CCCCCGCCCCCGCCCGCGCCCCCGCCCCCCGCACCACGGCGTCTCAGCGCGCTGTCCCTGTGTGTGCAGGTCCGCACAGACCCGGTCGCTAGAGAAAGACCCCCTGGTCCGCGGTTCCGAATCCACGGCCATTTGCGTTCCACGTCCCCAGGTTTTGACGCATAAATTCGCACAGCAGCTATATTCTTTTCTTAGTATTTTAACAGTCACTCTTGTAAAACATACATAAATTAATTTTAAAAAGAAGACCGCTATCATAAATGGACAATGACTATTTTTCAAATGCATATTAAGGTAAAGAACATTAACATAAAAGCTCCTCCTTCCCTCCCAGGCGCAGCAGTATTCCACTCCTTTATTTAGCTCTTGTGGCACCCAGGCCAGAGAACTGATGTGAGCTGCCCCACATCGCGGTGGGCCGCCGCGCTGAGGTTTAGCTAGGGATGTGTTCCTGTCTGGCACACGGCCGTGGCTAGGAAAGATACAGTTTGGGTGAACCAGTAGGTCTTGTGCTTTGGGATGGTGTTTTAGAAATTTGCAGTGGACAGTGCCCTACTTTTAACGTTTTTAAATGTTTTTCCTCCTATTGCTGGAAGGTGAAAGCCAAAGAAGTCCTTGGGAAGAACAAGAGGATCTGGGCTATTTTTGAGTTGCTTCATTTAGAGTTTTGACTGCTCACTGTTAGCAGAAATGTTGAGTGTGCACTCCCAGCAGATGTGTATACTCATTTATTTGTAATTTTATTCATGCATTACTGTACCAATATATTATGCTCCATGTAAACTATGTATAAATATTAATTTAAAGAAATGGTAAACAAAATATAAACATCATTTATTTTTTATTTATTTTTATTTCAGGGTTTTATGAGGGTACAAACATTTTGGTTACCCAAAATGGTTCTTTGCCTCACCTAAGCAAGAGTCAGAAGCATGCCCTTCCCCTCTACAATGCTCACCGTGTCCTTTAGTTTACCCCCTCCAACCCCCTAATCCCTGGAGAATATTACTACCATGTGAGCACCATAGTGTAAATCAGTCAGTAGCAATTTGATGGCGAGTACAAGTGGAGCCTATTCTTCCGATCTTGTGATACCTCACTTCAGATAATGGGCTCAAGCTCAATCCAGGAAAATATAAGAGGTGCTAGATTACTGTCGTTTCTTATAATTGAGTAATATTCCATTGTATACATATACCAAATTTTAATAATCCACTCATGAATTGATGGGCACTTGGGTTGTTTCCACATCCTTGCAATAGTGAATTGTGCTGCCATAAACATTTAGGTGCAGATGTCTTTATTATAGAATGTCTTTTGCTCTTTTGGGTAGATGCCTAATAGTGCTGTTGCTGGATCAAATGGTATTTCTATTTTTAGCTCTTTGAGGTATCTCCATATTCTTTTCCTCAAAGGTTGCACTAATTTGCAGTCCCACCAACAGTGTAAGAGTGTTCCTTTCTCTCCACATCCTCGCCAGCATTTGTTGTTTTGGGATCTTTTGATAGAGGCCAATCTCACTGGGGTTAGGTGATATCTCATTGTGGTTTTGGATTTGCATTTCTCTAATGGTTAGAGATGTTGAACATGGTTTTATATGTTTGCTGGCCATTATTCTGTCTTCTTTTTTTTTTTTTTTTTTTTTTTTGAGACAGAGTTTCNTTTGAGACAGAGTTTCACTTTATTGCCCAGGCTAGAGTGAGTGCCGTGGCATCAGCCTAGCTCACAGCAACCTCAAACTCCTGGGCTCAAGCAATCCTGCTGCCTCAGCCTCCTGAGTAGCTGGGACTACAGGCATGTGCCACCATGCCCGGCTAATTTTTTCTATATATATATTAGTTGGCCAATTAATTTCTTTCTATTTATAGTAGAGATGGGGTCTCGCTCTTGCTCAGGCTGGTCTCGAACTCCTGAGCTCAAACGATCCGCCCACCTCGGCCTCCCAGAGAGCTAGGATTACAGGCTTGAGCCACCGCGCCCGGCCTATTCTGTCTTCTTTTGAAAAGTTTCTATTCATTTTCTTTGCCCATTTATTGATGGGGTTGTTTGATTTTTTCTTGTTGATTTTTTAAAGTTCTAGATAGATCCTTGTTGTCAGCCCTTTATTGGATGTGTAGAGAGCAAATATTTTCTCCTGTTCTGTAGGCTGTCTATTCGCTCTAATGATGGTTTCCTTGGCTGTGCAAAAGCTTTTAAAATTGATCAGATCCCATTTATTTATTTTTGTTGCTGCAGTGATTGCTTTGGGGGTCTTCTTAAAAAATTCTTTGCCTAGACCAATGTCTGAAAGGGTCTTCCCAACATTCTCTTCTAGAATTCTTAAGGTTTCATGCCTTAGGTTTAAGTCTGTTATCCATCTTGAATTGATTTTTGTGAGAGGTGAGAGGTGGGGATCCAGTTTTATTCTTCTGCATGTTGCTATCCAGTTTTCCCAGCACCATTTATTGAAAAGAGATTCTTTTCCCCAATGTATATTTTTGTTTGCTTTGTCAAAGATTAGATTACCATATGCGGATGGTTTCATTTCTGGATTCTCAGTCCTGTTCCAAAGGTCTGTGTCTCTGTTCTTATGCCAGTACAATGCTGTTTTAATTACTACAGCCTTGTAGTACAGCTTGAAGTTTGGTACACTGATAGCTCCCAGTTTGTTCTTTTTACTTGAGATTGCTTTGGCTATACGAGGTCTTCCTTGGTTCCATACAAAGTGGAGAATTCTTTTTTCTAGATCTGTAAAGAATGATGATGATACTTTGATAGTGATTACATTAATTCTGTAGCTCACTTTAGGTAGTATGGACATTTTAACAATATTGATTCTACCAATCCATGAGCAAGGTAGAATTTTCCATCTGTTTCCATCTTCTACAATTTCGTTTCTTAGTGTTTCATAGTTCTCCCTGTGTATGTCTCTCACATCTTTCATTAAATATATTCCTAGATATTTAATTTTCTTTGAGACAATTGTAAAAGGTATTGCGTTTTTTATTTGAATTTCAGCTTGACTGTTATTGGTGTATATGAATGCCTCTGATTTGTGTGTATTGATTTTTGTATCCTGACACTTTACTGAATTCATTTATCAATTCTAGGAGTCTCTTGGATGAATCTTTGGGGTTTTCTAGATCTCATATCATCGGCAAAGGGCAAGAGTTTGATCTCATCTGCCCCCATTTGGACACCCTTAATACCCCTCTGTTGTCTAATTGCTGTAGCAAGGACTTTGAGCACTATGTTAAATAGAAGTGGAGATAGTGGGCAGCCTTGTCTAGTTCTGTTTCTAAGTGGGAATGGTTTCAATTTTTCCCCATTCAGTATGATATTGACCTTGGGTTTCTCATAAATGGACTTGATAATTTTAAGGTATGAGCCATCTATGCCTATTTTGTTAAGAGTTTTTATCATAAAGGTGTGTTGGACTTTGTCAAATGCTTTTTCTGAATCTATTGAGAGAATCATATGGTCTTTGTTCTTGCTTTCATGAGGCGAATTGGATTCATAGATTTGTGTATGTTGAACAAGTCTTGCATCCCTGGAATAAAGCCCACCTGGTCATGGTGAATTATTTTTTTGATGTGCTGCTGAATTCTATTTGCTAAAATTTTGTTGAGGATTTTTGCATCTATATTCATGAGGGATATTGGTCTGTAGTTTTCTTTTTTTGTTGTGTCCTTTCCTGGCTTTGGTATCAAGATGATATTGGCTTTTTTTTTTTTTTTTTGAAACAGAGTCTCACTTTGTTGCCCAGGCTAGAGTGAGTGCCATGGCGTCAGCCTAGCTCACAGCAACCTCAAACTCCTGGGCTCAAGCAATCCTGCTGCCTCAGCCTCCCAAGCAACTGGGACTACAGGCATGCGCCACCATGCCTGGCTAATTTTTTTTTTCTATATATATTAGTTGGCCAATTAATTTCTTTCTGTTTATAGTAGAGATGGGGTCTCGCTCCTGCTCAGGCTGGTCTCGAACTCCTGAGCTCAAAGGATCCACCCACTTCGGCCTCCCAGAGAGCTAGGATTACAGGCGTGAGCCACCGCGCCCGGCCCTGATATTGGCTTTGTAGAATGAGTTAGGAAGGATACTATCTGTAGGAGCACCCAGTACATAAAGCAAACCTTGTCTGATCTAAATAGCATGATAAACAATAATGGCATAGTAGCAGGGGACTTCAGCCCTCCCCTGAATGAACTGGACAGATCCTCCAAACAGAAAATAAGCAAAGAAATAATGGACTTAAACAGAGCTCTAGAACAAAAGTGTCTGACAGATCTCTACAGAATATTCCACCCAAATAAAGCTGAATTTACATTCTTTGCAGCAGCCCATGGAACTTTCTCCCAAATTGATCACATGCTAGGTCACAAATCAGACCTCAACAAATTCAAAAAAATAGAAATTATACCATGTATCTTCTCTGACCATAATGGTATAAAATTCGAGTTCAATTCCAACAGAAATACTCACCACCTCACAAAGTCATGGGAATTAAACAATCCATTGTTGAATAAATATTAGGTCAAGGAGGAAATACAAAGGGAAATCAAGAGTTTCTTCAAACTAAATGATAACAGAGACACAAGTTATCAAAACCTGTGGGATATAGCAAAAGCATACCTGAGAAGAAAACTAATAGCAATAAATGCTCACATCAAAAAAACAGAAAGCTTAGAAATTGACAATCTAATAAATAGACTCAAGGAATTGGAAAGGGAAGAGCAAACCAATTCCAATCCTAGTAGAAGAAAAGAAATAACTAACATCAAAGCAGAATTAAATGAAATTGAGAACCAGAGAATTACACGGAATATCAACAAAACCAAAAGCTGGTTTTTCGAAAAGATAAACAAAATTGACAGCCCTTTTGCTAGACTGACAAGAATTCAAAGGGAAAGTACTCTAATAAACTCAATTAGAAATGAAAAAGGAGAGGTCACAACAGACACCACAGAAATACAAAACATTATTTATTTATTTATTTATTTATTTTTGAGACAGAGTCTCACTTTGTTGCCCAGGCTAGAGTGAGTGCCAGTGGCGTCAGCCTAGCTCACAGCAACCTCAAACTCCTGGGCTTAAGAGACCCTCCTGCCTCAGCCTCCCGAGTAGCTGGGACTACAGGTATGTGCCACCATGCCCTGCTAATTTTTTCTATATATTTTTAGTTGGCCAATGAATTTCTTTCTATTTTTAGTAGAGACGGGGTCTTGCTCTTGCTCAGGCTGGTTTCAAACTCCTGAGCTCAAACTATCCTCCCGCCTCTGCCTCCCAGAGTGCCTACTATATAAAGACTATAAGTCTGTATCCTATGTGAAGTATGTCAAGAATGGAAAAATACTGCATGTACTCACTTATAAGTGGGAGCTAGTCAGGCGTGAGCCACCGCACCGGCCCATTATTTTTGATTACTATAAAAAACTATATGCCCCAAAACTACATAAGGAGGAGGAAATGGACAAATCCTGGAAACTTACAACCTCCCTAAGTTCACTCAGGAGGTAACAGAATTTCTGAATAGGCCAATCTCAAGCTCAGAAATTGGAGCAGCAATTAAAAACCTCCCAAAACGGAAAAGTCCGGGACCAGATGGATACACTTCAGAGTTTTGCCAAACATACAAAGAAGAACTCATACCTATACTACAGAAATCATTCCACAACATTGAGAAAGATGGTATCCTTCCTATAGGCAGTTATTTTTAAACGTCTGTTAATTGCAGTGGTTTCATTACTGTCGTTAGTTAGCAGGTCGAGCACAGCTTACAGTTAGGATTAGATTCCCTATTACCAACAGCACGTGAAAAGCTATAGTTCAAATAGTCTTCTTGGTAACTTAAAAATTCTTGGCTGGCCTGTTAGATCTGATTATATTGTCTTGTTTTCTTTTGTAATGTGGCCAGCTAACAACTTACCAGGTATGCCTCTTATTCATCTTGTCTTTCATTATTACTTTAATCTTTAGGAAAAAATATAGACCTCTTGTCCATTTTGAGGGTTTTTGGTTTAGTTGAAAACTGGATTGTCTCTAGTTCCCCTTACCCAGGCCCGTTGTGCTGAAGTTGCCGCTGGCAGCCTGTCCTCCTCTTGCCCCAGGATCCCTCAAGACCTTTGTGACTTGTGATCGCTGAGGAGGGGACCAAGTGAAGGCATGAAGGTCATTGCTTAGAGTGAATATTAGTAAAGCTTGATTTATTATGTATTTAGTTGTATAAAATAGATATGTGGAAATTTTAGTGTTTTCTTCCTGTACCCTCTGGATCATGTTTTGCGACCCACAAACATAGAGATAGAAGCCTAGCACTTTGGCTTGGCACATAAAGCCCTTCACAGGCCAGCCCCAGCTCACCTTTCTAACTTCATACTCAACTGTAGGCCCCCCATTTGGCCACATCTATGGGCTTCACAAGATGCTGTGAACCTCAGAGAGCAGCCATGGTATCTCATTCGTCTTTCTACTTTCAGAGCCCAGGTCAGAGCTAGAGATGGAAAGTTCTTGGATCTCGAAGCAAAAGGGCTGCCATGAAAGGCCATGGGCATGCTGACTTTTGGGTTGGGCCTGTGCAAACTCTCTGCATGCCCCAGACAGTAGGGTCTGGTCCTCCCTCCCTGTTGCTACAGGTTTCCCCAGACAGCCTGGCCCCCCACATGGGTCTACATGGCAAGAGATGATGAGTTGTTCTGCCACAGGCAGAACATCGCTGAACAGATGGGGCAGATTGCAAACTTTGCAACACATATTCCTACCTCTGCCATCATTGCATCATCCCTGCCAGACAATCTGTCTCCAGGCAGTGCCACCGTGACACGCTCTATCCTTAGGAGGCCTTCCTGGGCCCCCTCTAGTTTTTTTTAGGAGACATAGGTATAGAGCCAGATGGCTCCACCCACTGCCCCAGCACTGCTTTGTTTCAGTGACAGGGAAAGGAAGAGCTATTTTGAGAATGGAAGGGGGAGAATTTCACCTGGATCCTGGAGATGGGCATGCTGCATACTGATGGCTAGGTATGCCTGTTCTGACTGCGGGAGTTTTTAAATATGTGTTTATCTCAATCTCTTGCATTTCCCCACTCTCCTCCACTTTCCTGACCCGATGGAGGGGCTGGTCATGATGTGGTGACCCCACGGGCCCTCAGACCTGAGTTGCTGTGGGGAGTGTGGGATGGCACTGGGCGGGCCTCAGAGGCCCTTGCTCTCAGGGCGTTAGCCTGCGGTGTGTGCAGAAATGCCAGGCTGGGAGCTATTTCATAAATCAGGATGCTTAAACTCAGACGCACACAGCGTCTTTGTAGGCTGGGGCTGGGGGGCGCCTATCCCGGTCCCATGGGGGTTTGCTTGCCCGTGTGGATTGGCATTTGGTGCCTCACCTTCCAAGGCGTTTCTCTCTGAGGGCAAATGCATTCTTATTCTCTTATTTCTGAGCAAATCTTGGCTGAGGAGAAGCACTGTGATGCCAGTACTGACAGCCCAGTGGAGGTGCTACTGCTGCCTGCCGGGCCTTAGGGACAACGGTGGGGTGGGGCTGAGGAACACAGTAAACCCTGCCGTCACGAGCCTTGGTGAGCCGGAGCTGTCCTCTAGCAAGCGGCTGGTCAGCACGGTCATGGCTCCGTACTGTGGTTTCTAGACTGGATAAGGCAAGGGTGTTCGTTTGCTTGGAGGCCTAAGGTTTATGCACCTGAGAGACAAATCCATGAGCCATCTGGTTGCGGGGCATGGAGGCAGGTCCTCATCTAAGGTGGCCCCAGACTGGAGCGGCTCACAAACCTCATGTACTTGTGCTTTATTGATGCTCTTCAGCTTTCTAAGTACTTTAGGATGCATTATTACTTCAGTACACATTAATTGAGTGCAGAACACTGGGAATGAAAGGCAGACTTGGTTCCTGCCCCAAACCCTGTCTTAATCACTGTGAAGACCTTGTGACACAGGTGGGTGGGAGGACTAGTCTCATTTATAAGAGGAAACTGAGGTTCAGAGATGTGACACACCTGTGCAGCACCAGAGAGCAGAAAACCAGAAGGAGAGTGAGAAGCCAGCCTTTGGATTCCAAATTCAGTCTTCTTAATCCAGAAATGAAACCATATACTTACAACCAACTGATATTTGACAAAGCAGACAAAAACATACCCTGGGGAAAGGATGCCCTATTCAATAAATAGTGCTGGGAAAACTGGCTAGCCACGTGCAGAAGAATGAAACTGGATCCCTATCTCTCACCATACACAAAATTGACACAAGATGGATCAAAGACTTAAATGTAAGAAGTAATATATCAAAGAGACACTTGCACCTGAATATTAATTGCAGTACGATTCATAATTGCAAAGATATGGAATGCCCATCAACTGATGAGTAGATAAAGAAAATGTGTTGCATATTTATACCATGGAGTACTACTCAGCCATAAAAAGAATGAAATAATATCTTTTGCAACAATTTGGATGAAACTGGAAGTCTTTATCCTCAGTGAAGTATCTCAGGAATGGAAAAACAAATACTGCATGTACTCACTTATAAGTGGGAGCTAAGTAATGGGTATATGTGGTCATACAGAGTGGTATAATAGACTTTGGAGACTCAGAAGTGGGGAGGATGGGAGGAAGGTGAGGGATCAAAAATTACCTATCTTTGATCCAGCAATCCCATTACTGGGCATCTACCCAAAAGATCCAATAACACTCTACAAAAACGACATCTGCACTCAAATGTTTATAGCAGCACAATTCATAATTGCAAAGCTGTGGAAACAACCCAAGTGCCCATCAATCCAAGAGTGGATTAATAAAATGTGGTATATGTATACCATGGAGTACTATTTAACTCTAAGAAGCAATAGTGATATAGCACATCTTATATTTTCCTGGTTAGAGCTGGCACCCATAGTACTAACTGAAGTATCCCAAGAATGGAAAAACAAGCACCACATATACTCACCGGCAAACTGGTATTAACTGAGCAGCACCTAAGTGGACATATAGGAACTACATTAATTGGGTATAGGGCAGGTGGGAGGGGGGAGGGGGGCGGGTATATACATACATAATGAGTGAGATGTGCACCGTCTGGGGGACGGTCATGCTGGAAACTCAGACTTGTGAGGGGAGAGGGGGAAGGGCATTATTTGAAACCTTAAAATTTGTACCCCCATAATATGCTGAAATAAAAAAATTACCTATCATGTCGGCCGGGTGCTGTGGCTCACACCTGTAATCCTAGCACTCTGGGAGGCCGAGGCGGGAGGATTGTTTGAGCTCAGGAGTTTGAGACCAGCCTGAGCAAGAGCAAGACCCCATCACTACTAAAAATAGAAGGAAATTAGCTGGACAACTAAAAATATATAGAAAAAATTAGCCGGGCATGGTGGTGCATGCCTGTAGTCTCAGCTACTCGGGAGGCTGAGGCAGGAGGATTGCTTGAGCCCTGGAGTTTGAGATTGCTGTGAGCTAGGCTGATGCCACTTCACTGTAGCCCAGGCAACAGAGTGAGACTCTGTCTCAAAATAAATAAATAAATAAAATAAATTACCTGTCAGGTATAATGTGTACTATTTGGGTGATGGGTACACTAAAAGCTCTGACTTCACCACTGTACATTCACCTATGTATCAAAAACCACTTGTACCTCCTAAATCCATTGAAATTAATCACCCCTAAACCAACCAAACAAAACCAAATTCAGTCCTCTTTATGCATTATATGGAGTAAGAGTGGTTAGAGTCTCTTGAGATCCAGGTTTGGCACCATGGGTTGAATCTCTCAGTGCCACCAATCATGACACACGTGACTTTGTTAAATTCCTTTACCCAGTTTAGCCACAGTTCTGTCTATAAAAGGAGGTGATAATAATACCTATTCCACTGGGTGGTTCTGAAGATGGAATGACATAAAGTTTGTAACACTCTTGGCGCAGCATTTGGCATATAGTAGGCACTTAAGAAATGGCAGTAATTACTATGATGGTCATTGTAAGACCTGCCTGACTCCAGATTTGGAGATACCAGGGAGAAGCCCAGGAGACTTTGCATCTATAGTGTGTGTAATTTACTATTCAACAATAGTCTGCTGTTCCTTAAACAACATCCCATTGCACTGAATTCCCTCAAAACTTGTAGGATGTGCCCATTTGCTAAAATTGATTACTTGCTTTGTCCACTTTGGCTTATATATGAGTGAGGAAAGCAAAAAAAGCCTTGCTATTAGTGTTACTATTATTGATTATGACAACTGCTATTGCTACTACTAATTATTATTATTATTTGACTTTCCCTAGATATTACCTGTGCCTCTCAGGGTGGGAGAATACTTCTGATGTATTTATTGCAAATAATAAGGGCCAGGTGAGGTTTATGTGACGTTTTTATTCGTGGTTTGTGAATTTAAATTTATGTCATCTGGTCCTCTCTTTACCCCTGTCCTGCAAAAAGAACACTGTAAACCAGGCTACACACACCAGGAAGACAAGATTTACAATGACAAAAAATTGAGTACACTTAGTGCATGAATTTAAGATTGGAAAACAGGTGCTTAATAACAAAGGATTCTCACCTTTATAAACTCGGTTTCAGGCAGCTACGGCAAGATCAGGGTGAAAAATACTAGCATCTTTGTAGGGGCTGGCCAAGTGGATACCCACTGCCCCGTCTAGGGGAGAGAGCTCCTCACCTCGGGCTCAGGGAGGGGCTGGCTCTTCTTCCTGCAGCCCTGCCTATTTCTCCCCACAAGATAACCTGGCTAGTCCTGGCTGGCAAATTCTCTTTTTGTAAAGGTGCATAAAATAGAAAGATGAATATGCTGGGTTACATGCAAATTCATTCTTTCTTTTTTAAACTTCTTAGTATACTTATTGCTGTCTCGTCATTCCTTCCTCAATTTTCCTTCTTTCAAATGCTGAATGTTTGGTTGCATTTGAGTGTATTTCCCTCGCTGGGGCAGAGAATGGTGTTCCAGAGAAATGCTCTCCTCTGGTTCGAGCTCTCTCTGGAGTGTGTGTGTATGAATCAGGGCTTTTGTTTATTTCCCTGGTTTTGTGCTGTCTTGATTTGAAACTTTTATCAGGGTTAAGTTTGAAGTACACTTAATCTGTGATACATCTCCTCTGAACGAAGGACTCCAAGTTTTCCCAGAACCAATTAATTTCTGCCATATTTTTTTCCCCACGTAAATCATCCATTGCTGAATTGTTCTTTGTGTTGGTCTTGCTAGTGCAAGTGCCTATTTTGGGATGTGAAGCAGTCATTTTCTTCTGCTGTGCTAGTTCATTACAATGAATGTGAACTATAGTTTTCTCTTTTTCATTTTGATTCTGTATGGGTGTCATGCTAACCTGGAAGTGCCGAGTCAGCACCGCTTGCACATCACTCTAGCTGGAATAATAGTGGGCGCAGCCCCTGCTGCACATCAGAGTCACCTGGGAACTTTTAGAGACGACCTGTGGCTCACCTTCAAAGGTAACCGGCCTCACCTTCAAAAGTTCTTGTTTAATTGGCCTAGAATAGCCTCAGGCTTTGGCTTATTCCCAGGTGATTCTGATACACAGTGAGAGTTGAGAACCACTGCAAACCACACATTTTCCAGATATTCTATAAGGCTCAGCTCCATTTGGTTTCCCCTGAGAACCTTTCTCCCATAAGCCTTGGCTCAGGCCTTTTCTTTGTGCTCACAGGGGTATCCGGTCTCTGTGTGTCTTCTTCCTAGGGCATATCCCCCGTATTGTCATTTCTTTTCTTTTTTTTCGAGACAGACTCTCACTCTGTAGCCTGGGCTAGAGTGCCCTGGAATCAGCCTAGCTCACAGCAACCTCCAATTCCTGAGCTCAAACCATCCTCCTGCCTCAGCCTCCCGAGTAGCTGGGACTACAACAGGCATGTGCCACTATGCCCAGCTAATTTTTTATATATATTTTTAGTTGGCCAAATTATTTTTTTTCTATTTTTATTAGAGATGGGGGTCTCACTTTTGCTCAGGCTGGTTTCAAACTCCTGACCTTGAGCCATCTGCCCGCCTCGGCCTTCCAGAGTGCTAGGATTACAGTGCCCGGCCTGTAATTTATTTATTAGTCTAGCTTCTTTAAAAGCTTCTTGAGGTCTGGTACTATATATTTTAAAATCTTTGTTCTCCCTGCACTTAGTACATTTCTGCGCATTTGCACCAACTAAATGTTTGTTGAGTGAGTGAATGAATGAAACTACACACAAACTGACCGAGAAGTCACTGTGGTGAGTTACAAGTCAGGCTGTCCCACAGTGGTGCATTTTGATCTACACCGATCATGTCTTTTTACAGGACTCTTTTCTCAGGATGAGCCTACTGCCTTAAGTATGTTAGCCAGTCCTGGAGTCTTTTGAGCAGAGTTTAAAAGCACGAGCTTGTTTAGGACTCCAGAGAAAGCAGAAGTGAATGCTGGCATCTGAACTGCCTACCAGCACAGAGCCTTCCAGAGGTTTGTCTACCTCCCTGGATGTTCTGGCAGCTGGGTGCTGAGGAGTCAAGTGGTTGCCAGGTCCTCCCTGGGGACTTGTGTCAAGGCAGTTATGATACATGCGGCATGACACAGCTCAGGATTTCCCTGAAACCTTAGACAAGAAGCCTGGTCTGATATCCCAGGACTGGTTCGGCATACAGGGTATATGCCAAGTTACTTAGAATATTAATACTGAGCACTTCTTCAAAGAAAGCTAGTTTCCATAGGAAGTTAACCAGATGCCTTGTTCAATAATCCATATTGAGGGTGCAGAATTATTCCAGGGATTGTTTTTGAGAGTCTTCTTAGAATGAACCATTCATAACTCCATGTACATACGGATGTTGTTTTGCTTATCTCTATATCTCTAGGGCATCAGAGACAGTATAATAAATTAACAGATGGATGAATATGAAACCTTGCAGAGCTCTATGCTAGGAAAGAGTACCATAGACATTCATAGATGCTATCAGGCCTGGCAATGGATCTGATTTTACCCCAATTAAGGTTGAGAAACTTGTAGACAAACATTGAGTGAACCGTCACCATCATTCCTCATCACCTTAAATAACTGCCGAGCCTGAAAGGTGATGTGGTACTGGCACCTGGAGTCTCCCCAAAGTCTGTTTTTGGGGAGAGGTGAGTCTCGACACTTGCTGGCTTTCAGCCCTCGCATGTGACTCCCTGTCCAGCAATGGGCATCAGTCCTGTTGGGTGACCAGGGCAGCAACGTCACACAGTTTGCCTTGGCCTTCCCCATCCAGATTTAGCTTGGGATTTAGGCTGGCGGTAGCTGGCTCTGCATTCTGCTGTTTGGGTCGTATTTGCCATAGGAGTGAGCTTTTACTAGAAATGATGGAGCGGGACCAAGATCACCTTCAAAATGAGGCCATTAGATACCATAGTTTCCGTTGTTGAGATAAAAATAAGCAGAATCAGGTAAGTTAAAAAAAGAGAGAGAGATGGGAGGCTGAGGCAGCAGGATTGCTTGAGCCCAGGAGTTTGAGGTTGCTGTGAGCTAGGCTGACGCCACGGCACTCACTCTAGCCTGGGCAACAAAGTGAGACTCTGTCTCAAAAAAAAAAAAAAAGAGAGAGAGAGAAATGAGGCCATGAAGACAGTCATTAATAGCCTAGAGTTGGGCATGGTGGCTGACGCCTATAATCCCAGCACTTTGAGAGGCTGAGACTGGAGGATCTTGAGACCAGGAGTTCGAGACCAGCCTGAGCAACATAGTGAGACCTCATCTCTACAAAAAGTAGAAAAATTAGCCGGCTTTGGTGGCACACACTTGTAGTCCTACTCAGAAGGCTGAAGCAAGAGGATTGAACACAGAAGTTTGAGGCTGCAGTGAACTATGATGGTGCCACTGCACTCTAGCCAAGGCAACAGAGCAAAAAAAAAAAAAAAAAAAAGTTTGGAATGTGTTGCTTAAGTTAAAAAAAAAAGCTTAGATCTGCTCTGTCCACTGTGGTTGCTATGATGGTTAATTTTATGTGTCAACTTGTCTGGATCAGAGGTGCCCAGGTATTTGGCTAAAGATTATTTCTGGGTCTGCTTGTGAGAGTTGTTCTGGAGGAGATTAGTATTTGAATAGGTGGACTCAGTAAAGCAGATGCCTCCCTCCCCAGTGGGAGTGGCCCTCAGCTAATCCGCGGGTGGTCTGAGAAGAACAAAAGGTAGGGGAAGGGAGAATTTGCCTTTTTTCTCCTGCCCGCTGGAGCTGGGACACCTGTTTTCTCCTGCCCTAGGATTGAGCCTTATGCTATTGGCACCCTCGTTCTCAGGCCTTCAGGCCAGGACTCAGCTATACCACCAGCTTTCCAGGGTCTCCAGCTTACAGGCAGGAGAATGTGGGACCTCTTAGCCTCCATGGTCATGTGAGCCAATTCTTCATAATCCATCTCTGCCTCTCTCTCTCTCTCTTATATATAAAATGTATATCTTATATATGTTATTTAATATATATCTCCTATTGGTTCTGTTTCTCTGGTGAACTCTAATACAGTTACCACTAGTCACATGTGGTTATTGAAATTAATTAAAATTAAATACAATTAAAATTGATTTGTTTTGTTTGTTTTGAGACAGAGTTTCACTCTGTCACCCAGGCTGGAGTGCAGTGGTGGCAGCGTGGCTCACAGCAACCTCAAACTCCTGGGCTCAAGCGATCCTCTTGCCTCAGTCTCCCAAGCAACTGGGACTACAGGCTCATGCCAACATGCTTGGCTAATTTTTCTATTTTTTGTAGAGATGGGGTCTTGCCTTGGCTCAGGCTGGTCTCGAACTCCTAGCCTCAAGTGATCCTTCCTCCTCCGTCTCCCAGAGTGCTGGGATTACAGATGTGAACCACTTCGCCTAGTGATTTTATCAGTCACACCACGTCACAAGTGTTTGCCAGCCACATGTGGAAAGGACTCCCTGATTGGGCAAGACAGAACCGACTAGAGTGCCGGTACCAGCTGGGTCCCCAGTCGGCGTCCCCTTCTTCCCAGGGAGGCCCAGCAGCAGCTGCCCCTCGCCGCATCTCCTCCAGCACCACTTGCTTGCACCATTTTCCCTGTTTTGCTCAAGGGTTCACATGGCTTGGAAGGGAAACATTGGAAACAGTTCCTCTCTTCTGCACTTGTTGACGTAGAGAGAGCCTGGTGAAAGGGCGTCCCTGCTGGCTAGGTTGAACCATATGGACTTGCCTGGGGTGTAGGTCAGAAAGGGTTGAATATTATCAGTTTCATAAGGTTCAACCTAATACAAGGTAAAGGGAGAAGAGTGAGAGATGTTTTTGGACAGGAAGAGAATCCATGGCTTGTGTTTCCTTTTCAGTCCTGTGTTTGTGCGCTGTGGGACAGTGATGGTCCAGAAGGTTTTCCCTCTATCGAGCATGGTTGACTGAATGCCTGCTTATTCCTTGCCTGCCCCTGCTACATGCAGAGGTCATGCGTGTTTGTGGAAAATAGTCGTGGAAGAGTTGGGATGTATACAACTGTAAGAAATAGAAAGCCTAAAAAACCAGTGTCTGAAAACCATACTGTTTTCTGAACAAGCAGCCTAATGGTGATATTTCTAGAACTGGATCTGTAGTTCCATGTCATTAGGGCTCTGAATTGGCATCTCTGCTAGTCTCTTGGCCTTCCCCTCATGGCCCACAAGATGGCTGCGGTGGCTCCAGGCATCACATCCCCACATGACTCTGTCCAGAGGCAGGAACTGGAAATGGGTGTGGAGTTGGCCAGGACAGCATAGACCTCTTTTCCTTTCAAGTAGAAAAATCACCTCCCCAGCAGGTTTTTCCCTCCCTCATTGGCCAGAACATGTTAAGTATCCACCCATTAAATAATCTGGAAAAGGGAGTGTGTTTGTTATGCTTGGTTTAGATTGGTTATGATTCATGCCCCGAAACCGGGCATATTGCCAAGCAAACAAAATTGAGATTCCATCAGCCAGGAAGAAGGGGTAAGGAAAATGGATACTGGGTAGGCAAGTGATAGTGCTTGTCCCAAGTTTTTAAGGTGCTTTTTAACTAGTAAATGATTGTCAAGAACGTCTTTTGTTTCCGCCTGGCCAGTCTCCATTTTGCCTCCTTCAGCAAGGCACACTGGTTTCCCTTTTGGTGCGGAGGGGCTCTGCCTTTGTCATTCCAAGGTGAGCACATGATCCGAGCCAGGTCAGTGAGGCTCAGTTTCGGGGCTTCTGTTTGAACTATTTGGAATGACAAGTGCTCCCTGCCCCGGGGTGTCTGAGAGGAGCACATGCTTCCCTGGAACTCTGGGAGCTATTTTGCCTACCTGCTTGCCTGCCTGAATGAATGAAGCTAACACAGAACTGAGGGTGGTGAGAAACTTGGTCCCAATGAAATTACTTCAGCCCCTATATGCAGCTGTGGTAGATTTATATCTGGATGATTTAGTTATATGACTTAATAAATATGCCCCCCACTCCCACTTTTTTTTTTTATGTATATATAAGCTAGTTTGAATTGGGAAAGACTATTGCTAGGAGTCAGTACCTAGCAGTGGGATGCTCTAAGTAATAGACCTTAATATGTGGAATTGGCTAATTCAATGTACAGTGGAAGGCAATAAGGGTCTTTTTATCCCTGGCTAAGAAATTGGCAGTCTTTGTTATGCTCCAGTAAAGCACATTAAAGTTAAATTGTTGCCCATTCTCTCTTGGGACTCTGCCATTTGAAACTGGATCATTAAAGCTTGGTCAAACTTTTAAGGCTGTGGAGTACATAGGTTATTTCTTGAAGTTCTCAGTGAGTTTCTGTGAGTAAAAGACAAGCTTCTGTCAAAGTTGGTCCATATGAAAGTAGAAATAGAGGAATAATATGTCTTTGATAAAACAGGTCCTTTATATTTTTGGTAGCTGAGACCCACGTAACGCTGTACCTTGCAGGGTTGGAAAAAGTAAGTTCTCTGTTACATGATGAAGTTCATTCTAGCAAAGACGGAGAGACTGGACACAGAGCAGAAGATGCAACTGGGAAGGAGCTGGAGCCTGAGTCCCACTGCTCCAGGACAGAAGGTGACAGCCACCCTCATGGCCATCAGAAGTCATCACAGGGTAAAAACACAAGCCACAGGCAGGAGAAGATATTGCAGCATGTGTAACTGGCAAAGGGCTCATATCTAGCATGTACAAAGAACTCCAGTAGATAAACAGATAATTAAGAGAAAGATGGTCAATGAATATATGGAACTGTTGGAATGCTCTTACTATACTGGCGGCAGTATAAATAGGTACAAACACTTTGGAAAACAATGTAGCATTATCTTTTAAAGTCGAATGTATGTATTAATATATCCTACTACCAAGCAGTTCCACTCCTAGGTATATGCGTACCAAAAAACACTTACAGGCTGGGCATGGTGGCTCATGCCTGTAATCCCAGCACTTTGGGAGGTTGAGGTAGGAGGATCACTTGAGGCAGGAGTTCAAGACCAGCCTGAGCAACATAGAAACACCTTGTCTCTATAAAAAAATAGAAAAATAGTCAAGTGTGGTGGCATGCACCTGTAGTCCCAGTTACTCAGGAGGCTGAGTTGGGAGGATCGCTGGAGCCCAGGAATTTGAGGTTACAGTGAGCTATGGTGACACCACTGAACTCTAGCCTATGTAACAGAGCAAGACGCTGTCTCAAATAACAACCACCACCACCACCAAAAAACACTTATGAGAAATGTTCTTAGCAGCATTGTCATAGTCCCAAATTGGAAAAATCTAAATGTCCATCAATAGCAGAATGGGTAAATACATTGTGGTGTAGTTTTACAATAAATACTATATGTTAATAAACACAACAAATTATTGCTACATGCAACAACATGAAAGAATTTCACAGATATAATTTTGAGTGAAAGAAGCTTGACATAAAAGAATACATATTGTAGGGTCCCATTTGTGAAAGCTTCAAGACCAGACAAATGAATATATGGTGATAGAAGTCAGTGAATGGAGGCGTTTGGGGACAGGGGAGGAGGGTGATGATTGGGAGGGGAGTCGGGGGGCTTCTGAAGTCCTGATTTTGTTCTATTTCTTGACCTGGTGATGGTTACACAGATGTGCTCACTTTGTGATAATTCATTTGGGCTACAAGGTGTGCAGTCTCTGTACTTCTCTGTATGTGTGTTATATGTCAATAAAAATTTTAAAAAGTCTTCTAATGGACAAAAAGACTATGGAGGCAGAGATGGCTGTGAGAGTACAAATCAATGATTTCATTAAAATAATAATTATCCCTGGGCTATAGGGTGAGAGACAGATTAGCGAGCCTTCTGTTCCAGGCTACAGTTTTGAATTTCACTGATGTGGAGGATAAAGTGGAGGCCATTAAACTAAGGAGGAGAGTAGAGCCCTGAAGCTGCTGCTAAGAAACAGAACTCCGAGGCCAGAGTCTAGATGAGGAAGATATCTCTTGCTTTGGTTAATATCCCATGAAATGACCAGATGCAAATCGACTGAAAGAGTACCACGTTCTGAACTTCTTAGCAAATTGCTTTCCTGGAGAAGTCCTAGCAAGGCTAATAAGGGCCTCTGATTGGTCAGCCCTAAGGCAAGCCCTGACCCCCAAACCTGTGCCATCTGGAAGGTCTCCAGAGCATTCCCCCAGGGTCCCATGTCAGATGTGGAAATAGAGGACACTGGCAAAGGAGCTCCTGTCAGAGAGCAGAACCAGGATTGCTGGATAGGCTGGTTGAAGATCTCACTCCACTGCCAGGGTGTGAGTCCTCGAGGTTCTTGTCCAACAGAACGTGGTATGGGTCAAGGACTGATGATCCTGGTAGGCGGTTTCCCCTTCTCATTTCCAAATGGGGACCTCTTTTCTCTTCATTCTTGTACACGAGATATGTTTGGGGTGCTTATGTTCATCATTTAGTCTATTGGGTGTCAAACTATGAATTGCTCTTTCCAGACCTCATTGAGGGAGACCTATATGACCCTGAGACCTTTATCTTGGAGCTGGATACAAAAAAAGGGCACAATTTTGGTTGTCTATGACTGGAGAGGGAATGATTTACTTTTTGGAAGTATGCAGCACAGGTGCGTTACGTTAGGTAGGGATATTACTGAAATTGTACACATGGAAAGAGGGATGTGTATAGATAATGAGAAGCTAAGGGATTGTAGGGTGTATTTGTTATTTTCGCCTTCAAGTATCAATTTCTTCCTCTTATGATAATAGCTCCCTGATTTTATTTTTAAAGAAACAGCCTCTTCCCAGCTCTCAGATTGTGTGGTTTATGCCTTTCCTTTGGCCACAGTGGTTGATTTGTAGATAGGAAAGCGACTCAGGCCAGGGGCCCAATTTATGAGATTCAATTCCAGAACTTTTGAGAAACTCCTGGAAGAGAAAAGCTTTGTATCCACTGGTGGTTTTAAGTGGTAGCATATAAATCTGGACAGACACATGGGACGTGTCTGCCCAAATGTCGCCATTAAAGATGAAGACATAACAGGAAACTGAGAGAGACCAAGTTTGATGTTCTCCTTCAAGCTCTGATGACAGTTATACTCCTGTATGTTTTAGTTGCATGAACCAAAAAAAATCTTATATTTTGCTTGAGAACACGTGAGTTGGGTTTCTGAAACTTTCAGCTGAGAATCTTGTAATCACAATCAGCTATGAGAAATGCATAAACACTTCCATATGACATTTTAAATGGAAGGCACAGAAGCCATTTTGCTCCTGTGGTTTTGTCTCATGGCCTTGACTAGACATTTCAGTTGGAAACTTGAAATGCAACCAAAATAGTTTCTTCTGTGTCACCCAGTAATAAAACTTTCTAAACCCTTCATTTTCACGCAAACATTTCTCTTGAAAATCAACTCTGCTACAAAGTGTGGCTAATTCCACTGCCACTCCCTCGGATGTAGTTGTGAGGATGACTTACACGGAACGTTTTTAGACTCTCCAATATGTCAACAAGAGTTTCATTCATTTAAAAAATGTAAATAAATGCAGCTGCATCTGGCTATACGGACAATAAAAGTGAGACCGTGGTGCTAAACCAAGTGAGAAGATGTTCCAAACTGAGAGAGACACCCAGCTTTGAAGATAATTTAAGAAGCATTAATAAATATATTTAGAAAATGTATGCAGCAAAACCCCTACTTCCAGCTCATCTTTTTTCACTCTATGAGCTAGCAGAATTCGTGACAGCTTAAGAACAACAAATAAAGCACTGGCTGCTTACCAAAACCAATTAAGTGGTAAGAAAAGGAAATCATATGCATTAAACTTGCATGTGGGAATTCTCCATTACTATACATAAAATTATATAATTTTATATTTCTCATTAGAATCTTTTTATTGAGTTAAGTGGTATTCAACTTTCAAAAACTGGATTTCCAGAACTCATCTTGAAAGTCTGTTTGTTTGAAGGTAGAATGCATTTTCTTATAAAAGTGCTTTTATAAATGCAACTAGGTACCCAGGTTAGCCCACTAAAGCCATTTAAACTCATAACATTGATGCCATGTTGTGTATTTATAAGAAAAAATTTGGTAAAAATTTCCATTGCAATGTTAGCATTTATGTAAGTAATTTAGTCTCCCATCTCTGAAATTTATTAAGAAAGTTTTTCATTTTTACTAAATGATGAGTGGAAAAGCAGAATGTAAAAGCAGATTTAACTGAAGGATGAAAATACAAATGAGTACTAGGTGTACATTAGTACAGATTAGTATAGAGGAGTATAGGTGGAGATTCTGAAGGGAAATGAGGGCCCTTTCTAAGGCTTTCTAATTTGATGCTACTGGTTCTTTGTGACATTGTATCTCACTTCCATGTATGGCCTTCCTTTTCCTCTTATGGATTTGTCATTGGCACTATGTTAGACTCATCATTCATGATTAGGGTCATTTTTTTTTGCTTACAAATGGAAGAAAAGGGAAAAAAGGAAGGAAATTTTCCTGAGATACCTGAGCAAAAATGAGGTAAGAGGAAGAGGGAGAAAAAGCTCTTAAAAAGGATGCTCATGCATATGAAAAATGAATTTCCTATATTGGTTAAATTGAGCTGAGTCAAAGAAATGTATGATTCTCTTAAGGAAGAAAAAAGCTATTCATTAGGTTTGAGTGTTCCTTGCAGTACCAGGCCATGCTGTTGCTTCCTGAGCTGGAGGGTCAGCAGAGGAACCAGCACAGGAAGAGTATGCAGCTGGCCATTCTTTTTTATAGCAGATGCACAAATTGCGTATTTGTAGCTTTGCAACTCACTGCACTCTCTCCTTCACAATTTTTAATTTTGTGAGCATAGTTATGATTTATTTTTCTTTTATTTTCCATATAGAGAAAATGACTATATCTTATTATTTTTTGAGACACGATCTCACTCTGTTGCCTGGGCTAGACTGCATTGGCGTCATCATAGCTCACTGCAGCCTCCAACTCCAAAGCTCAAGTGATCCTCCTGCCTCAGCCTCCCAAGTAACTAGGACCAAAGGTGCCCACCACCACATCTAGCTAATTTTTCTATTTTTTGTAGAGATGGATCTTGATAAGTTGTTCAGGCTTATCTCAGACTCCTGGCTTCAAACGAGCCTCCCACCTTGGCCTCCCAAAGTGCTAGGATTACAGGCATAAGCCACAGTGCCCAGTCTACTGTATCTTAGTTTTGAAAAATTTGTATGTGTCTCTCACTCTCCATCACCATCCCTTCTAATGTATTCCAAAACCCATGGCCCCTCCAATTCACTTGCTATCACTGTTTAGGTAATACCTTTCAGACCTTTCTCCAGCCAAGAAAAGTTCAGTGGCTCCCAATTTTCTTCACATGTTGAAATTAATCCTTTTTCCTCCCTGGATATCTAAATTCCATCTATTTGTAGATAATGTATGGAGTATCTATTCTAATTATAATAATTTCAGGCACATGAGGCCCTACGAACCAGGCCCTAACTTGACTCTGCCTTCATCACCACATTTGACTGGCCTAAGAGAGTACAAATGACGCCAAATGGAATGATCAAATTGCCTTCCTTAGGAATTGGGAACTGAAAACCAGTATGGGTGTCTGGAACCAGAGCACATAACTTGTACCATGGATCAACCACATTCTATTTTGTGGAAGGGAAACTATGGAAGCCCAGTGGTAGAAAGGGAAAGGGAGAGTGTAAAATGGTTAAGGTTCTTGGTAAAAAGCAGCAGAAACCAAGTTTTGGTTAATTTAGGCAGAAAATATTTATTACAAGGATATTGTATAGCTCATAAAATCCATGAGAAGGCCAGAGAACCAGGTTTGGAAAGTGGACCCAGGGAGACTAGGCGGCCCAAAGACAGCCAGGATGCCTCTCCTGGAACTGCCTGATTAGAATGCCGTCACAGCCTCCACTCTCCCCTCCTGGAGTCCACCCTCCGTATAGCAGCTGCAGTGACCGCTCTAGAATTTAACTCAGGTCGTGACACTTTCCAGCTGTTATATAACAAAGAGCTTGTCTGGTCTTTTCTGGGCTCCCAACATGGAGCTCCTGAAACCACTGGGACTTCCCAAGTGGTAGGAGTGTCTTTGTTATTGGTGGTGGGTCCTGCTAGTTCGTGCTGCTCGGGCGACTCGTGGTAGGCCCTCGGCAGCTTCTGTGAATGAGCTCGTCCAAGATGGCTTCGAGCCACGTGATGTCAGCCTCACTTCCTGGCCTCTGGGGAGTGGAGAGGGCTAAAGATTGAGTTCAGTCATGTGGCCGCCAACTCCTTCCATCATGCCTACATGATGAAGCCCTAATAGCAACTCTGGACACCGAAGTTTGGGGAGGCTTCCTGGATGGTGCTGGGAGAGTGACCTGCCTTGATTCCACAGGGAAGGGCACAGGAGCTCTGTGCCGGGGACCCTCCCAGACCTTGCCCTGTGTGTCTCTTCATTTGGCTGGTTCTGATTTGTATCTTTCATACTAAAACTATAATCAGAAGCAAAACACTTTCCTGAGTTCTGTGAGTTGTTCCAGCAAATTACTGAGCCTGACAGGGTTATGAAAATCTCTGAATTTGTAGCCAGTTGGTCAGAAATGTGAGTTGTCTAAGGACCCCCAAACGTGTGGCTGGTGTCTGGTGTCTGGTGCCTGACTTCTTAGCTAGATTGGTTCAGTGGCTGTTATGAGACAAGAGGTTCTTTTTGTGCTGACATAGAAGCTTTCTGGTTCTCAGACAATGGCGTTAGCTGAGATATGAAAGCCCCAAGTTTGTCGCTTTCTTTCTGCACTGAACTCACCAGTGCATTTGGAAGTAACTAGTCCATTCAGAGTCTTTATATTCATCATTTCTTCCAAAATGGTCAATTGCAGCCATTACTTGGTCTCCACAGTGAGAAGGAAGCCTTGCCTTCCATCGGCACTTCATCCCAAGCAACCAGCGGCGATAATTTGGTAGCCATTTCAACTGCATCCCAAGGACCTCCCAACGCATCCCATTTTCCACTGGCATTGACGTCATCATCACTTTATTTAAGCCAAGTCAGATAACAAATCCCATATCCTATCTTTGAGTCAGTTTGCTGGGGCTATTTTAGGAGCATTAGTTTAGTCAAGGAAGCAATACAACTCTAGGGGTTTCTTTTTTCTTTTTTTTTTTTTTTGAGACAGAGTCCTACTCTGTAGCCAGGGCTAGCGTGCTGTGGCGTCAGCCTGGCTCACAGCAACCTCAAACTCCTGGGCTCAAGCGATCTTCCTGCCTCAGCCACCAGAGTTGCTGGGACTACATGCATGCGCCACCATGCCCAGCTAATTTTTTCTATGTATTTTTTGTTGGCCAATTAATTTCTTTCTATTTTTAGTAGAGACGGAGTTTCGCTCTTGCTCAGGCTGGTCTGGAACTCTGGAACTCCTGAGCTCAAACGATCTGCCTGCCTCGGCCTCCCAGAGTGCTAGGATTACAGGCGTGAGCCACCACGCCTGGCCTACTCTAGGTTTTTTTTAAACAGAGGGAATTTAACACAGAGAATTGGTAACAAAGGTCTTGGAATAGTGGAAGTACAAAAAGGGGAAGGCAAAATGACTCAAAGATTGGAAATTTCAGGAAGCCACTCCTCCTCTCAGACTGGGTGCACAGGAGAGCGTGGTGTCACCCAGAGCCCATGACTGCCACGTGGCTGAGGCTGCTGCTAGAACTAGGCTCCAAAGCAGGAGCCCAAGCACTGTCACCCTCAGCACTGCTGCCACCACCAGCACCACCATTATTGCTTTTGTCACTGCTGTCACTGCCTCTGTTATTGCTGCTGCCACCACTAGAGTCAGGAAAAACATGACTTCTCCCCGCCTCCTACTTTCCGGTCTCCTGCCAATGCCTCCCGTTAGCAGAATCAGCTGGCAAAGGGGTCTGAAAAATGCAACCTTCAGGCCTCTGGCCCTGGTGGTAGAGGGGAAGTGGATCAGGGCCAGTGTTAGCTGAGAGGCCAGGTATGTGACAAGGTGCAGACCCAGGGGTCCTCCTCAGCAAGCCTTCCTTGCCCTCCAGACCAGAGCAGATCAAGCTGAGCCCACTCTCGAAACTTTCTGCACCTTCCCCTCAGAACTTTCTACAGTGTGTTACTGCATTTTATATTGTGTATGTACGTATGTATCTGTATATCTTATATTTTTGTTTTCTCCACTCAAAGCTCCTAGAAGGCAGGAACTATGTAGGTTTTGCTCTTGGCATGTGCGTAGCCCCTACCCATAGTGGGCACGGTAATGTTTGTGGAACAAAGGAACAACTCTGAACAGCTCTGTCTGACTGCTCACACTTCGCCGTTGTCTTGCCTCTTGTTTTAATTTGGTCCCCTTCTGTCATAGTGTTCAAGCCCCACAAGGTGCCGTGACACTCACAGTGAGAAAGTTGGCCTTTTAGATGGGTTCTTATCTTTTTTTAAAAACATACATATTGCACAACAATATCAATTAGGCTACTCAAACCCCAGAGCATTCCATTCTTTCTAGACTTCCTGCCCCTTAGGTGAACTTTCAAGACTGTATGTCCCTCATCTTGGTCTGGCGTCAGGCCTTGAAGGTTCCAGGTCACACTGAGTTTGGGTGTCAGGTTGGGAGACTCGATATTATAAGGAAGGGCATGAAGGCAATGACTGTAAGGATGGACATCCTAAAGTTCCTGGCTTGGGAAGGAGGGGAGCAGAGGAAGGGACTTAGTGAATAAAGGGGCTGAGTGAGGGCCTTGTGGCCTTGGACAAAGTGTGGTTTCCCCTGAATCAGCCTGAATGTTAGGCCTCGGGTCATTATGTAGCTTTTGCAACATTAACAAGCACTAAATGTTTTAGTTTTCTAAGGCTGCTGTCATGAAATACCGCAGACTGGGTGGCCTAACAATATTTAACTTATTTTCTCACATTTCTACAGTCTGAAAGTCCAAGGTCAAGGTGTTGGCAGGTTTGGTTTCTCCCAAGGCCTCTCTCGTCGGCTTATGGGTGGCCGTCTCCTGCCATGTCCTCCTGTCTCGTTCCTCTGTACATGTCTGGGTCCGAATCCCTTCTTCTTACAAGGACACTAGTCATGCTGGATTAGGGCCTACCCTAGTGACCTCATTTTAACTTAATTACCTCTTTAAAGACCTTATCTCCAAATGCAGTTATATTCTGAGTTACTGAGGTGTAGGACTTCCAACACACGAATTTCGGCAGGGACATAATTCGGTCCATAACACCACACCACCAAACTTTGTTTCCTTCTTGTATGTTTGTATACATCTTTTATTGAACTTTTTCCCCAAACCAAAACCCTAATATCTGAACCCCTATCTCCCATGCTACTAGTTCCCAAAGGGCTTACAGAGAGATCTGAAATGGTTTGCAAACAAAAATTATCAATAGGACACAGCAAGATGCTGCACCTCTCCCTCCCCCAAGTCTCCCACCCTCTAAGTGGTAGCCTGGTTGCCGTCAGTGAGCACGGATTCGACAGGAGGGAGACCGGGGTTGGAGACCGGAGCCTGTTGCAGCAGATGGATGGGTAATGGAGCTGAACCGGAGTACTCTCAGCGGAATGGGGACAGGAGGTCACAGAGGTGCGACAGAGTTGGAGTCTACATGCCTTGGTGAGAATAGTGGAGAATAAAGAAAAGGAGGGCGTTTCCGTGTGACCCAGTGTGTCACATGGCCCAGCAAATTCACAATTTCAGATCCCAGACAAAAATCACATAAAAGGTCGCCCTTTCATACCACTGCTCCTGGAAACACCTATTCGCCATGCCGTCAAAATGTATCTTCCAACTTTCATGAACCCTAAGGTCAGCCAAAGCTTGCACTCTGACAAATAAATGCATCTGGGTCTGTAACACTCCCTCCTTGCAGGGGAGAGTGATCCTCATGGAATGCCTTTCACAAGGGGATGGTGCTGGGCAATTTGACACAGGACACAGCAGGCTCTGGATGGAGCATATATTTTTAGCAACAGAGCCTGTGACAGTCATAAGCTAGAAACAAGACACTAAGTCACTTAATTAGGACTTTTAAAGTAGTAATTGGTGGTGGCTAGATGGTTGAGTACCTAAGGGGCACACCTGCATTCAGACCTGCAAGTTCGTCTCCATTCCGCAGGCTGAATGAACAAAAGGGTATTGATCTCCAGAATTGCAAGATTTCTTAACAATTGGAGATATTCCAGTTTCCCTGTCAATTTGACAGATGGAAGAATAGAGGACCCTGGAACCCTAAATTGATCTAGAAACAATGCTAGAAATTTCTGATGTTAAGAAATTCTCTCCTTTCCCTTCCCTGGCTGGGCCTTGCCTAGTAGTTGTGCCATAAATCTAACCTGGCAAAATATCGTAAAGGAAGTGGTGCTGACAGCACCATAGACCTCTGCAATCCACTGGGTTCTGTGGCCTGGTGGGGCTGGGAAACCTCAGATCTAAGCAAGAGAGTCTCCTCTGGTTTCTCTGACTGAGCATTAATTCTGGCTGAAGTTTATTATAATAGAATTTGGATTAATGTTTCACAGTCATATTATGTTTGGTTAATGATTGTCTATTTCAATTGTGATTTTACTGATTTATTATTAATTACTGATCATTCAGAGGCTCCTGAAGAATTGCACTTTCTATCTCTGTTGATTGTGTAGCGTTCTTATTAAAGGAACATCCTTGGTTAGGAAATGCCAGTAGTTTTCAAGATGAATTCAGCTACTTCTCAGGGTTCTGTAGAACTCCGTCAATCCATCCATCTTTCCATTCATCTATCCAAACAGCCATGTATCCTGCGATCCATTCACCAAACCTGTTTTGTATACTGCCGCGGATACTATGCCAATTTAAGGGGAAGTAGTAACATAAAAAAGGAGATAGAATTGGATGTCTTTAGGTGGGGCAATCCGTGTGCAGAGGAAAGACAACGAAGGCTGGTGATTCATTACCAGGCAGAGGCTCAGTGTAACGCTGCAGCCAAATGGCAGAAAGATCTGAGAATCAGGCCGAGAACTTAATTATAAGAGTATCAGTGTCCCAAGGAGGCTGAAGCCTCAATTTTGGCAAATTTGCTCCTCCAAGGTCAGGGCCTTGAGGAGGGCAGAGTAGAATCTTGAGACATGCAATGGGGACATCTAGGTGGATAAAATCTCGACTTGGTCCCTTTGAACGGTCTCCATGTTTGGCACTTTGTCCTCTGGACTGCAGTAGTGGCCTTCTTCCCCTGTTGAAGGCTACTACCCTGTCTTACTTCAGATGACGCCACTAGGCCTATAAGTAGGGTTGAGCCATCACATGACCTGGCTGGAGAAGTATTGGGCCTGCTAAGGGAAGAAAGGGACTATACCCCAAAGATGCTATAAGACCTCCACAGCATACTCTGACAAGAGCTGGAGCGTATATATGGGACAGGATTCTGAAAGTTCTAGATCCAGAGAGGATATTAAGTTGGATAATGGAAGTTTTTCAACGTGGACTACTCTTCCGGACATAGGATTTAACATGTTGGCAAAGACTCTGGGAGATGGTGCTAATATGCTGCTGGATGGTTCTTGGAAGCTTGGAAAGAGCAATAGCTCATGTTGAGTGAAGTGTTATAGAAATATCAGAGATGCTGTGATGGACAGTGAAAGAAGGGATGGAAAAGCTCGGAGAAGTGGGCATGCTAGAATGGAAATATCATCTGAGGCTGGAAGACTCACCAATGCCTATATTTGGTGAACAGGTCTGGAGAACACTCTGTTTACCAAAGTAATAAGGAACACACTTTAGAGAGGAGCATCGGTATCACTGAGAAGCTCCACTATAGGCTGGAGCTGACATTAGGAGATGGGAATGCAGAACCCGGGTTCTCTTACAGCCATGGAGATGATAGGATCTGAGATTAATAGCAGCCAGGTGGTAGAAGATATATCTATGGAAAAGTTTAATTTATAAATTAGGCACAGTAAAAGATTAGCAACAATAACTAATAATGAAATAGAGCAATTATAACAAATACAGTTATAAAAGTTTTATGAATATGATCACTCCCTCTTATTGTATATACTATATACTCACTGATTTTTGGATCACAGTTGACCACAGGTAACTGAAACCATGGAAAGCAAAACCATAGATAAAGGGTGACTACTGGATAGATATTTAATTAGAATCTTTTTTATATCTTTCATGTCTATACTTCGCACGCTCAATATTTCCTCTAGCTTCTTGATCATATGGATTACAGTTCTGTGTTAATATTTGTTAGGTAGGAATATCTCATCTACCTCTTCTATCTTTTGTTTTTTGGCACATTCTGAAAGTTTTTCCCCAATATATTGTCATCAAATTATTATTTGTATTTATATTTTAAAATTATGTGGCTCTTCTTCCAAGATTTATAATGATTTCATCATGTTTTGTGGCTATCATTACTGGTTATTAAGATTTATTTCTATATTTAACTGAAGTTAGATCATTACTAGTCGTTTTTTAATACCTTGGATTTCCATCTAGGAACTCATGAATGATTTTTTTATTCTCCTTTCCATTGAAAAGTCCACTGTTGTAGGCAGAGTGCTTGTGCAATTTGCACTGGTGAATTTGCACTGGTCTGTATTCTTAGCTTTCTAGGTTCAACAGAATAGATCTGTTGTGCCAGGGTAGAGTCATACTTCCCAACTTTATAAGAGTTTATAAGGAATTTAGTTTGCTATTTTGTTCATTTATAATGAAAATTATATCTACCTTCAAGACTTAGATACTTACCTTCTCTGGGCAGTATATTATATCCCAATAGGGAAATTTACATAGCAGGTCAAATTCACAGCTTCTAGGTCTTTGTGTAATCACAGCAAGGTGGTTGTGGAGAGTGAGTTGTACTTTTAAAATACGTAAAGACATCAGGTTCACATCCATCTCCAATGCAGAGATGTCTCCACTGTGCCCCCAGGAGCTGTGGGTTAAGGCATCCCTTTGCCTGGATATCTTGGGTGGGTGCTGCCAGCAGTTGCCTCTGACTTTTTTTTTTTTTTTTTTTTTGAGACAGTCTAACTCTGTTGCCTGGGCCAGAGTGCCGTGGCGTCAGCCTAGCTCACAGCAACCTCAAACTCCTGGGCTCAAGCAATCTTCCTGCCTCAGCCTCCCGAGTAGCTGGGACTACAGGCATGCGCCACCATGCCCAGCTAATTTTTTCTATATATTTTTAGTTGGCCAATTAATTTCTTCCTTTTTTTTTTTTTTGAGACAGAGTCTTGCTTTGTTGCCCAGGCTAGAGTGAGTGCCGTGGCGTCAGCCTAGCTTACAGCAACCTCAAACTCCTGGGCTCAAGCGATCCTCCTGCCTCAGCCTCCCGAAGTAGCTGGGACACAGGCATGCGCCACCATGCCTGGCTAATATTTTATATATAGTTTTAGTTGGCCAATTAATTTCTTTCTATTTTTTTTTAGTAGAGACGGGGTTTCGCTCTTGCTCAGGCTGGTTTCAAACTCCTGATCTTGAGGGATCCTCCTGCCTTGGCCTCCCAGAATGCTAGGATACAGGTGTGAGCCACTGCGCCTGGCTGCTTCTGACTTTTATTTAGTCTGTTTCATTGCTAACTCGATCCCTTCTATATTTATACCATTTTATCTGCTTCAGAAGCTTTGGAAATGTAATAATAGCACAAGAATTTGCTTGTTTAGCCAGTATTTGATCCTAGAAAAGTTTTTTTTTTTTCTTTGAGACAGAGTCTCACTCTGTTGCCCCAGCTAGAGTGCCATGGTGTCAGCCTAGCTCACAGCAACCTCAAACTCCTGGGCTCAAGCAATCATTCTGCCTCAGCCTCCCGAGTAGCTGAGACTACAGGCATGCGCCACCATGCCTGGCTAATTTTTTCTATATATTTCTAGTTGGCCAAATTATTTCTATTTTTAGTAGAGACGGGTTCTTGCTCTTGCTCAGGCTGGTTTTGAACTCCTGACCTTGAGTGATCCGCCAGCCTCACCCCCCCAGAGTGCTAGGATTGCAGGTGTGAGCCACCACACCCAGCCCTAGAAAAGTTTTATCTTTAAGATATTTTCTGTATATGTCAAATCTCATCCATTAAGAGTTGAGTTTTAGTTTTACTCTTTAGGTTTGAGGGAGCTTTGCAGGTTGATTGTTTGACAATGATTTCTTCTTTCTCTGAGTGCCTACCTGTTGTTTGTTAGTTGTTCCTCCCTTGTTCAGCTTGTTTCCTTTTGTAATTGTGGTCTTATTGCCTCTGACTGTGGGTATCTTGATAGATTTCCTATGTGCGTTTCCTTTCTGCTTGATATTTAGCACAGTGCGTTATACAGAGAAGGTGTTCAATAGATGTTTGTCAGTTAGAATATAAAGGTAGATTCCCTGATTTCCTTCTGTTCTTTGCCACCTGAATGCCCAGTCCTAAACTCATGCCCCATGTGTTCTAAAAAGGAGGGAGATTTGGAAACCTATTTCAGTCTGCTTCATAGTACAAGGCATGGGTGACCCAAGCCACAGGGTAGTGAGTGGGAAGGAAGGGAGCTGATAAAGAAGGAAAATACATATTAAAATGCCAAGACAAGTGTGTTTAGCATAAAGTTACAAATTTCATGGGTGGACGAAATATGACACTGCTCAGAGTGTATCTGAGCAGTGTTACTTGGTTACTTCGCATCCTAAATGAAGCTCACTGACAACAGAACCCTATTCTCTCAGCCCAGTTTCTTGGCGGAGTGGAGTAATGGGCTTCTATTAGGGGCTAATAATTTCTGCCCACAGACCTGTATGTGTGCAGGTGAAACTCCAAGAATCCTTGTGCCAAGGAATAGCAGGGTAACGCCTGGTGTTATGTGTGGCAAAGAGGCAGCAGTCTAATTGGCCATCAGTGCAGTCTGGCCTCCGGAGTGTTGGCAGTGGGGTACTCAGTTATATGGGCATTTATCCCTATTTATCTTCCCCTTGCTCAACCCTTTTCAACTTTCAAGGCTCTGCTTGAGGGTGATCAGCCCGCGACTCCCATCTTCCACTGCAGGCTGCGTGAGACGCACTTGCTGTGTATTCCCATGCCACCCAGCTCTTTCCGGTGTTGTATCCCTAACCCCACTGCACCGCAATTGTCTATTTCCTTCTTTGTCCCTCCCAAGGGTCTGCGAGCTCCTCAAGGGCAGATACTTTGTCTTAGTCATCTCTTAACAAGCACCCAGTGCCCAGTGGTGTTGAAGGAATGTTCAGGGCACGTCTGTAGGAAGACCATTAGGGTAAAGGAGTGGCGTGTGACTCTGACGCCGGCTCACCTGGCCACGCATGACAGACTCTTCCTGATGACTGCGGTGCTGAGGCTTCTCCAGCCCACGAATGTTACTCATCTGGAGTGTGGGCTACCCTGAGACGTCTGTTCTCTTGGATGCTTAGTTGGAGAGAGACGCGAAAACGTGCTTGCTGTGGGGGGTTCTCATGAGCTTGTTTAGCCCTCCTGGCCAGGTGGGCCTCCAGCCTATGGCTTGTTTCCTGCCGTCCTTGCCAGACAATGCTGCTTAGTTTGTGAGGTGCAGATGGAGTTTCTTCTTTCCTGGCAAGAATTCCTCGCTGCCCACTCTTACGATTCGATCTGGACGGGGAGAACTCCAGTGGGGTGTGGACATATTGTGAGTTTATCTCAAGGTTCAGGGACCCAGCAGATTCACCAAATTTCATTCCCTTTCAATTGTGGGTATCTCTCTGGGCTATTAGTATCCTCCACCTCTTTTTTTTTTTTTTTTTTTGAGACAGAGTCTCACTTTATTGCCCAGGCTAGAGTGAGTGCCGTGGCGTCAGCTTAGCTCACAGCAACCTCAAACTCCTGGGCTCAAGCAATCCTGCTGCCTCAGCCTCCCAAGTAGCTGGGACTACAGGCATGTGCCACCATGCCCGGCTAATTTTTTTTTTCTATATATATTAGTTGGCCAATTAATTTCTTTCTATTTATAGTAGAGATGGGGTCTCGCTCTTGCTCAGGCTGGTCTCGAACTCCTGAGCTCAAACGATCCGCCCACCTCGGCCTCCCAGAGAGCTAGGATTACAGGCTTGAGCCACCGCGCCCGGCCAGTATCCTCCACCTCTTATTGTCCTCCTGCCACCTTGGACAATCTCTCTCGTCAGAGGTGGCCCTGCGAACAGCTTGAGGTGCACCCTTCTAGTCTTTCTTTCTTTGCATTTACACATGTAACACATAAAAGTGGAGTTTGGGGTTTCCTTTCTTTCTTCTTTTATACAAAAGAGTTTATACTACAACTTCTTTGGTTCTAGGTTTCCTTCCTTCTTTTCCCCTCCACCCCCCACCTTCTAGCCAAATGGATGTTAATAAAGAGTCATCTTGATCCTTTATGGGCCAATAAAACACTAATCTGCACCTGATACCGCATACTTATGCAGGAAGCACACATCTGCTGCAGATCAGCCACTCAATTTGTTGAGGATTAATTAATCATGTAGCTTTGTAAAAATTCTCCTTTTTATCTCCATGGGTATAGATAATCCACCACAGGGTTGTTGGAAAACAATTTTAGCACCAACACAGAGTAAGGGGTGCTGTTCTGAAAGTAACGCTTATGCCCTGGATTTCTAGCTCTCTGCTCGACTCCTGTCTGGCCCTGACCCAAATGCCCACTTGGCTCCTGCCTGGCAGACAGGAGGAGCCTTGTCCAGGAGGAACCTGGTTGAAGGAGCGTCTCTGCTTTGCACATACTCAACCTTGGAGAGATATAAAAATGATTAAACAGTAAGCCTGTGGGAGGGGATTCTCTTGGCAGAGCCCAGTTTTTGTGAACAACTAATATTTTCACTCAATACTTACTATGTGCCAGGCACAGTTATACGCACTTTACATACATAGTCAGCCCTCCATGTCCAAGGGTTCCACATCCATGGATTCAATCCACTGGTGATTGAAAATATTTGAAAAAAAAGTGGACAGTGCATCTGTACTGAACACATACAGGCTTCTTTCCTTGTCATTATTCCCTAAACAGTACAGCGTAACAACTATTTATGTAGCATTCACATTGTATTAGGTATTATAAGTAATTTAGAGATGACTTAAAGTGCATGGGAGGATGTACATGGGTTATATACAGACACTACACCATTTTCTATAAGGGACTTGAACATCCACAAATTTGGTATCTGCGGGGGGGGGGGGGGGGGGGGATTGAGGGGGGGGGGTGGTCTTGGAACCAAGNGGGGGGGGAGGTGGTGATTGAGGGGGTGGTGTTGTCTTGGAACCAATGTCCCATGAATACTGAGGGACAATTGTGTTAGTTCAGTTTATTCTACCAGACTTTTGAAGTGGGTTCTGCTATTAGTTTCCTCACTTTACAGATGAGAAAAATGAAGCTCATAAAGGTTGAGCCACTTGCCTCAGGACACATAGGTAAGTGTGGAGAGGGGATTTGAACTGGGGCAGCAGTCAGTATTTAGATCCTATGTTGCCACAAAAAGTGTTGCCTATAAATGCAGTTAGGATCTAATGAGGGCCAACACCATTGCAGACATTGTGTGGAAAAACTGGGGTGCCCAATGGCTTGAACGGCCCCTCCTTGCTTGCTCAGGACACTGGCCAGGGCAGGCTACAGATCTTAGGGATTTTCTCTTTTGGAGGCCCAACCCTGCAACATTTAAAAAAAATGAAATGCTACATTAAATATAACTTATTTTTGCTGTAAATATTTTGATATTTTGGGAGACTTTTAAAAAGATAATTTGCCTTTGAAGTGATCTTGGTATGAACAACTTAAATTCATAATTCATTGTGATTGTTCCTTCATACTTGGAATTCTTATAAAGTAAGAAAGTCTAACCTATAGATTGTTTTCAAATAATGAAATTCTTGTGAATATTAATTTAACAAATGAGGCTGACATAATGGTTCTTTTGTAGACATTTAATTAAAATTATTGGCCGGGCAGGGTGGTTCACGCATGTAATCCTAGCACTCTGGGAGGCCGAGGCTGGCGGATCGTTCAAGGTCAGGAGTTCAAAACCAGCCTGAGCAAGAGCAAGACCCTGTCTCTACTATAAATAGAAAGAAATTAATTTGCCAACTATAATAAAAAAATTATTGATTATGAATTTTCAAGGTGCTTTTCATAGTTTTGAGCCAATACTTTTTTTCCTTTCCATTCAAACCTTTGCCTTGCCCTTGAATGACTTGTGGGCCCACCACTGTGGCTATGGGACCTAGTGAATGAAATGGCCACGTTCCGGGCCACCCTCCCTGGCTCCTTGTTCCTTACAGCTGACCTTGTGTAGGCAGAATGTTGACTCCCCACCAGGTGCGTGGTTGCAAGGCCCCTCCCACCCCAGATGGCTTTGCTCATTGGCTGTGGTGGTATTTTACAGGGGGTGTCAGCCAAGACTAAGGAGAAAGAGTTGTCCATTGCAGCTGTCATGGTTTACTGATGTTATCTCGAAGTGCTTCCTCACTGAGTTATCTTAGTTCATGGCTTGCAGGCATGGGACACCCAATTTCTTTCCTGGGATAATGGAGAACCTGCCATGCCTGTAGCTTGGTTTTCCTGTCTTTTTGAATGACTTGGTCTTGCCTTGCACTGGTTCCTGTCTACTTCTCCAATATTCTACCGGGTAATCTGGATAGTGCAGTGGTAAAGAATTGGCTTGGGAATAGACACCCTAGGGTTCTTTCTCATGCCAGCTCTGGCACTTACTGTGTGACCTGGGGCAAACCACTTCTCTAAGCCTCCATTTCTAGTCTGTAAAATGATCATAATAGTGCTTTACTCATAGGTACCATTCTAAATGGGCGGCTTTGCACTCTCTGGAATTGTGGCTACGTAAACCTGACTCTTTCTCATGGATTCTCTCAAACACCTTTGCTGGACGCCCTGGGCAACAGCTTCCCTGACGTGGAACTACTCTCCAGACCTCCAGTTGCCATTGCCCCCTTGGTCCCCAGTTTTCCAGTGTCCACTCCACACGGTCGCTCCCCAGTGAGGTCCCTTTAACTTCTAGGTGGTCTTCCCCGGCAGGAGTTAAAGTGGCTCCAGGCCAGTGGCGTCTCTCCCTCACACTGGTCCTTGAATCCTTTCCACTGGGGGCATCCTGGACACAGACTACTCTCCACTGTTGAGCTTTCTCAGGCATGAGTTGGAGGTGTCCCTGGGTGACAGCAAGTGCATCTCAGGCTCTCTGAGTAGCCTTGGTGAAGGCTCCTTCCCCCAGCAGGCATGAAGAGAGAGGGAGGCACCCTCCCCTCTTTGAAGGAGTCTCACAATAGTGCTTCTTAATGGTCTACTTTGGGGATTTCTTCAGCGGGATATGTCCATATGCACTTTGGTGTCTGGTATCTTCCACACTGTAGTGCCTCCACCCTATTCGGTTCTTACAACAACCATCTGTGGAAAGTACTATTTCATTATCTCCATTTTATAGATAAGGAAAAAGATTTAGAAAAGTTAAATGACTTGTTCGTGGTCTCCCTGTAAGAGGCAGAGCTAGGATGAGAACCTAATTTAATGACTTCAAACAACCTTTTGAACCAGTCACACATTTGTGGGTCCACCTTTTGTGCTGGGCTCAGCTGGATAGTTCTTCTGCTGGTCTCGCCTAGAGTCACTCAACATGGCTGTAGTTATCTGACGGCTGGATTGGGGCTGGTGATACAAGATGGCCTCGCTCACATGTCTGATTATTGGTGTGGCTGTCAGCTAGACCCCTTTCTCCATGTGTTCTCCTATTTTCAGGGAGGCCAGACTTCCCAACATGGTGGTCTGAGGGTTCCAAGAGAACTAGAGCAAAATCTGCAAACTTCTTGGCGTCTAGGCTTGTAAGTTACAAAGTGTCATTTTTGCTACATTCTATTGGTCAAAGCAAATTATAGGCCTGCCCAGATTCAAGGAATGGGAACAATGGCATACCAAGAGGGAATAGGGTGGCTGTGGGAGCACAACCCCTGGGTGTAGGTTGTAAGAGGGCACATTTTCTGTAGAGAATTGAAAAGCAATGATAGAATTAACTAGAAGTTGGTCTGCTTTTTATTATTACTGTGTTCTGGCAATTTTAAACAATGTGATGAAATACTCCTCCCCCACTTGTGCAAGCTGTTCCCACCACTCCTTCCCCCTAGTCAGCCCTTAGTGGGGAAAGAGACCTCACCTCTTGATGGAAGTGGTGACAAAGTCACATTGCAAAGGGGCACATGCACTAGGTTGGAAAGAATTATTATAATCCACTTTGTAAGCAGTAATAGGAGTGACATGCAGGGAGGGAGACTGTGAAATGAGGGTGCCTTTTCCTACTTCACATTTTCATTTAGACCCAATGCTGCAACTTCTGAAAGATAGCAGTATCATTTTCAGTTTTTAAAAGTCAGTTAATTATATTGCTGTGAAGAAGTAAAATAATTAATAAATGTTAACATTTGCATGTCATTTTAATTAAGAAATAAATGTCTTTGAGTGAAAAAGTGCCTGCCAGCTTACCCATTAATTATCAGAGTACTAAAAGCACCCTTTACAAGGTGGCACCTAAAGTACTTTGGTAAAATTAGTCATCAGTCATCTCTTGCAAATATGAGTCACCATGCCATCTTTCCTTGCAATTCAGACCACCAGCCAGGTGAAGAGAAGGGAGACTTCACCTGCTAGAAATAGAGGCTGAGTTGTCTCACTGTCTATATACAGTTGGGGTGCTAGGCAGAGAGTTTTGTTACAGAGGATGTTTCTATTAATAATACTTTTTATTTCCTACTTCTTTTGCTTAAAAATAAAGATGAAAACATGTTATCATGTGATGATATTACATTATTAACTTATTTCTGATTGGTCTTCTATTTCCCATGTTTTGCTAGGGTTTTTGCATAATTAATTCCCTGTTGGACCGCTTAGATGTAAGCTCTTAGCGACAGGAGCTAGGTCTATTTGTATTGCTTTTTTTTTTTTCTTTCTTTTTTTTTTTTTGGAAACCCCCCTTTAAAAAAGTTGTGAAACATAATACAGTTAAGAATAATGCGTAAAATATAGTAGTAAAGTTTTTAAGATTATTTTAAAGCCAACACTCAGGTCTAAAACAGACTATTGCCAGCATCCCAGAAGCCCCAGCATACCCCTTCCCAATGATACCCTTTCACTCGCCCTAAAGGTAACCACTATCCTGATTTTCATGGTTATCATGGACTTGCATTTTCCCCCCATAGATTTACCACTTAAGTATGAATCCCTAAACATGATATCTTAGTTTTATCTGTTTTTGAACTTTATATAATCATAGAGTATGTGTCACTCAGCATTGCATTTGTGGAATTCATCCATATTTTTATTTATTTATTTTTTATTTATTTTTATTGTTTTGAGACAGAGTCTTGTCCTGTTGCCCAGGCTAGAGTGTCGTCACATTAGCCTAGCTCACAGCAACCTCAAATTCCTGGGCCCGAGCAATCCTCCTGCCTCAGCCTCCCGAGTAGCTGTGACTATATGCGTGTGCCACCATGCCCTGCTAATTTTTTCTATTTTTAATTGTGTAGCTAATTTCTTTCTGTTTTTAGTAGAGACGAGGTCTTGCTCTTGCTGAGGCTGGTCTTGAACTCCTGACCTCAAGTGATCCTCCCGCCTCAGCCTCCCAGAGTGCTAGGATTACAGCATGAGCCACCACATCTGGCCCATCCCTATTTTTAGGTGTAGCTTTGATACATTAATTTTCACTATGGTATACCGTGGAATGCATATATCAGAATTTATTTATCCATTTTACTCTTGGTGGACATTTGTCTCATGATAATGATGAATAATGCTGTTATGAACATTTGTATGTATGTCTTTTTGTGTGTATATTACATATCATGTAATACCATTTCTAGATACTTCAACACGTAGGAGTGGAATTTCTGGGACACTGGGTGAGCATATATTCAACCGAGTAGTCAATATTGCAAAGAGTTTTCCAAAGTGGCTGAACCATTTTACATACTGTTCTGTGGCACATGGGAACTTCTGTTGCTCTGAATTCTTTTCATCACTTTGTGTTATCAGTCTTTTTAATTTTAACCATTCAGTTGAGTGTTTGGTGATATTTCATTGTGGTTTAAATTTGCATTTCCCTCATGATTAATGATATTCAACCCTTATTCATGCTTATTGGCCATTTGGATATCCTCTTTGTGGAATACCTGTTTAAATCTCTTGCCCTTCATTCACTGGGTTCTCTGTTGTTTTTAATTAACTTTTAATAGCTTTTTATATTGCCTTGTTATGAGCATCTTCTCAGTTATATGTATTAAAACTACATTCTCTTTCACTCTTTTTTGTCTTTTCACTCTCTTCTGCTCATCAAAACAGAAGTTCTTAATTTTGATAAATAAAAAAATTTTAATTTTGGTGCATTCTAGTGTATCTCTCTTTTCCTTTATGGTTTCAGGTTTCCCTTCTTAGTCGTGAATTCTTCTATATTATCTAAAAGCTTTATAGTTTTTGTCTTTTCATATTAGATCTACAATCCACCTGGAGCTGGTTTTTGTGAGTAGTATGAGAGGGAATGAAGCTTTAGTTTTTCTCCTTTGTATATTCACTTGACCCAGTACTTTGTTAAGATTATCTTTTCCCAGTTATTCAGATATTTATGCTGAGGCCATGCTTCCCCTGGGTTGTGCTCGTCCCTGACCGAGCACGGCGAGGGCACCACAGCGGACCACTTCTGCCTGATGTGGGACCCTCCCATGGGAACCTGTGCTTGGATACTGCCTGTCAGCCAGCTGAGGCTTCCTGAGGACTGCGGTGTGGTCCGAGGCTCTTCCTGCCTGATCTGATCTTCTTTCCTTCCCTTTGCAGGGGTCAGGCTGGTGTGGTCTTGAGGCACTTCCTGTCTGCTATGCTCTCTCCCTCTCTACCCCTCATAGATGTCTCCCCAGTGAGCACCTTGCATGTCTCAGCCCACCTTGGCATCTGCCTCTTGCAGGACCCAAGCTGACGTAGAGTGGGTAGACCCTAGAAAAACAGAGTCATGCTCCAGTGTCAAAGTGGTCAAGGGTTGGGCTAAATTGAGGGCAAAAGTAGATGGATAAGGAGAATAAATCAAAGGACTTTCTGAAAGAAGAATGAATGGAAACTTGTGGCTGACAATGTGGAAGGCAAGGGAGAGGGTGGAGCTGAAGGCAACTCCAGGAGTGAGAGTCATCCTGTGTCACTGAGGAGCTCATTGAGGGAACCACTGGTGACATTATGTATATGCTAATTAAGGTTTTTTGTGACAAAGAATTAATAACAACATTAAGTTATTTTTGTATTGGGCAGTTGACTGGGTACCTTTACACATCATCTCATTTTGAGTAGAGGAGAAAAAGGAAACAATTAAGGGAGGTCCTACGTGTCTCGTTTCCTGGGGTCTTTGCTGCCAACCCTTCTACTCCAGGCTTCTCTTCACTTGTCTCTGAGAGTTGAAGATTCCGCTGACAAAATCAGTCAAGTTAGACCATCTCCAGTCAAGGTCAAAGATCGAGGTAGGGTTAGCACATGGCCGGCTGATACGTGGTGGGAGAGATCTTAAGGCCACGTGACAGCTGGAAGTTGGGGTTTGGGTGAGGAGGGTCTGAGATATACACTGATTTGTCTGTGGATAGCATATTTCATAATACTTAGCGATGGTGACCGCACATGGGGGTGAAATGTTGGTTTTTTAGGGGTCACAGATAAATTGTATCACTGTCAAGAAGGGGAGAAGGTGCAATAGAAAGTGGAGTGATGTAGAGAAGGAAAGACCATTATGGGTGGATTGGCAGAAGGACAATAATGCATCAAAATATTTTAAATGGGGTACTGTGTGTGTGTGTGTGTGTGTATGTGTTCTAGCCTTGGGAGGGTAAGAAAACGAGTTTAGTGGAGGGAAGAGAAGAGTAAGGGAGATGTTGAATCAGAAGATTCCAGAGAACATTAGGATCCTTACTGTTGGCAGCCATTGCGGTGGGCTCCGCCAGCTCGTGCGAGTGAATTACCTCCTGTGGCCGGGAGGCGCCACTGCGGTGCCCATGTGTCTGCGGAAAGGGAGCTGGACTTTGAGGTTCCTTCCATTCTATGGTTGGACAGACAGGTATTTATTGAAAAGAGCCAGATGGTTCAGAGGAGTTTCTAATTTTACACTGTTGGGCACCAGGTTTCAAACTAAATTTGGGCTCTGCTTTCCAGCTTTCCTGTTGGCCCTGGATTGAGAATAGCCTCTTGTTTCACCAGCCATCTGGTGAAACAGATCTCCAGATCTCTGCTGCTGAGTGACATCTCCAAGTGTCTTCCCACAGAGAGGACAGAATCTTAAACAAAATCCGTAGAGTGAATGTATGTTTTTCTAAACAGGGATTCCCAGGTGGGACCCTGGAGAGGAATGGGTCCCCATGTTGGCAGGCGATGTGAGTCATACTTATGTCTTTAACTTTTTTCCTACATGTTCAGAGAAACTTCTCTAGTAATGAACTATAGAAATAATCTCTTAAAGTTGAGTCTTTATCCTTATGTTCGATTTGGTAGAGAAGGCTCCCCGAGCAGTCCCATGTTGAGATGTGCCCTATAGTGGAGAGCCCGTGCTTGTGCTTCTAGAGCTCTGATTTCTTGGAATTTCCTTTTCTAAACAAGCAGGCTCTGGTGCCAATTATCCATCCTCTAGCATCAATAAATGTCTATAAAAGCCTGCTATGTGCTAGGCACTGGTGGCACAAAGTGGTATAAGAAACAGTTACTACCAGTGTGTAATATATCTCTGGCTTTCTAAAATGACAAAAATAGCGAACGATTTAGCTTTCACCATGATGTTTGTGTTTGAAGGAAAACAATCCATTATTATTTTCAGCAGGGCTGTCTCTGGAAAGAAGGTTAAGGCCATCACCAGGCCTTGTGGAGGCTGCCAGACAAATGACACTATAAACTTCTCAACCCTCCCCCTGATAACCCAGAATTTTCGTCAGGTGAAAATCAGCGTCAAGGGCTACCTAGAAGAGGATGGGAAGTCACACAGAGGATCCATGTGACCGGAAGGGCTGAGTAGAGTTGGATGGGGCATAGCCGCCAGTTTGCTTGGGCAGAGTCTGGGGTTTACAGGCGGGGGCGTAGGTGTGAGCCTCAGACCCTTCTTTCTTTCTTTCTTTTTTTTTTTTTTTTTTTGAGACAGAGTCTCACTTTATTGCCCAGGCTAGAGTGAGTGCTGTGGCGTCAGCCTAGCTCACAGCAACCTCAAACTCCTGGGCTCAAGCAATCCTGCTGCCTCAGCCTCCCCAGTAGCTGGGACTACAGGCATGCACCACCATGCCTGGCTAATTATTTTTTCTATATATATTAGTTGGCCAATTAATTTCTTTCCATTTATAGTAGAGATGGGGTCTCGTTCTTGCTCAGGCTGGTCTTGAACTCCTGAGCTCAAATGATCCGCCCACCTCGGCCTCCCAGAGAGCTAGGATTACAGGCGTGAGCCACCGCGCCCGGCCAGACCCTTCCTTCTAAGCACCAGATGGCAGAGCCACCTCGCTGCCCCCTGCCAGCTGCCTGGTCCACACGCCAGGGAGGGACTGCCCCGTTCTGCCTTCAGCAGGTGGCTCTGTCAGCCAGAAAGAATAATTATGACTGAAACAAATGTGTAAGGATACCCGGATAGGTACAGCTCAATCGCCTCCCGACGCGTCTCTGGCTGGGAGAGCTGGGGCGGCCACAGTGGGAGGTGGATGGGTTGGGACTAAACCAGAGGTGGGCAGACGTCACCCATGCACCCTAGTCCCCTTCTGTCTCTCACTACATATGGGCCTAAGTCTGTGTGGGAACAGATTTGGAAATAAAAAATGTCCGATTGCTTCAATTCCTCAGAGGTTTTCTCAATAAGAGGCAGGCAGTAAAACTGGTCGCCATTCCCCCAAACAGATTTTGCGCTGGTTGGCACCTGCTCTCAATGTAGAGTGGAGGTGTTTCTAGGGTTAATAGACCTGAGTGTGTGTATATGTCTCTCTCCGATATGCTTTTTCTTGCAAAAAGTCTTAGACTTGTGGTTTCAGTTTTTATTGGTCTACTCTGAGTCACTGTCCTGCCACAGCCGTACCTCCTGCTGGCATCAAACGTGTGTTGAGAGTGCAAAGAACTGTGGAAAGATAGAGGAGGTGTATGAATCATGAGTTCTATGAATAAGGTAGGAGGCTGGATATTTTCTGGGTTTGTCCCTTGGGCCTTAAACCGTGGAGCGCATGAATCCTGCTCTGCCCTTCTTGCATGCTTTGCTCCAGGCCTTCTGGTCTACTTGTGCTCCTCGTGTGCCCTGTGCTTGCTCCCCGAGCCTCCACCCGGCCATTCTCAGTGTGGGGCTTTCTCCCCTTGCTTCAGACTCCCCTGCCTCGGCGTGCTGTGTCAGGCTAGCTCTGACTCCTCTGCAGAGGCTGAGGTTCCTTGTTGCTTCCCCTGCTCCGTGATGGCTTTATCTGAGCCCCTGAGACTAGTGCTAGGGGCTCCTGTGGCAGCCCCTGCTGCTTCTCCACGCCGCACGCGCCGGCCTGCTTCTCGCTTTCCCGTCCTCCACGAGGCAGGAGCTGTGCTTATTGCTCCCAGCACAGAGCCCGGGACACCAGGTTCTCAGTGGCTGTGTGGATGAATGGCCCGCCTTGGTCGTCAGTTGCTTTCCCCACACTGCTGAGGGCTGCCAGTTCATTTCTCTGTCCTCCTCTCCCTTGTCACTAACTCTTCCGGAACACCTTGCCCGGCCTTCTGGTTTTTTTCCTCCCCCTTGTTTTAATTAACTTAGAAATTCTATTGTTTGTCTCTATATCATACCTGGATGCCACTTCCCTGAAGTCTGTTTGGATGAAATAATAAAACCTTCTATGTTTGTTTGTTTCAAGCTGCTTCATGATTAGGGAGCTAAGCAAAGCTATAGAGAGAAGAGCAATGCTAGAGCCTTTGTTACTAGAATGTCAACATCACCTGCAACTCTGTTTGGTTTGGGGCCCTTTTGTGTGACAGATGTTTTCAAACTGATGTAGGGATTTATAACATTGCAAATCATTATCTTTACTCCTAGTCTGCCTTTTATATAACTTGGAATGAAGCAACACACCAAATGAGACAGAGTGTGCTACTTTGCAGGCATCCACTGTGCCTTCACTTTTATTTTTTCCAGCATAGGGCTGTGGCTTCTCTTATCATGGTTTCACAAAAAGATAATTTTCTAACCAAAAAGAGGACAACAGAGGTAAACATCAAGGTGGGGGAAAGGATGAAGCAGCTCTGGATGTCTGTTTTTAGTTAAATTAGGTATAAATGACCTCGGTGGGGTATTGTAAATAAGAATGAGAACCAGGACTAGGGTAGCCTCATTAGTCCTTGACTTTGAACAGACCTGGAATCGGATTCTGTGGCATTCTTCAATCTACCAGCAATTGCTGGAGTTGCAAGGAAACCTCTATTTTTGTGCATATTTTTTTTAAAATATTTATAGTGAAACAAGAATTAGAAGAAGAATAGGCAACTAGTATATGCTAGCCACCATGCTGTGTGTTTTAGTCATCATCTCATTTAATTGTTTTGATTAGATATTGAATGGCTACAAAAGAACATTCATAAAAAGTATGTGGTGTGCAAAGAATTACAACTGAGTGAGCACTTGTGTTCACCATTACCTTTGGGTCCCTTGTATGCTTCTGGAGTTCATCTTCTGCCCTCCTCAGATGGAGTCATTCTCCTGAATTTTGTGTTTATTGTTCCTTTCTAAAATATCTTTTTTACCTTTTGCTATATTCCAAAACGAGATGTTGTCTAGTTTTACATATTTTTGGTCTTTATACAAATGGAGTCATACTGAATTTTCTGCGAATTGCATTTTTCATTTAAATATTTTATCTTGAGATTCATCTGTTGTTGCATATCACTGTGATTAATTCCTTTTCACTTTTATATAGTGTTGATGCGGAAAACGGTGGGCACCGGGATGGGGCCACTTGCCGCCTCCCCGTGGTTCTGCATCTGGCCAGTTGGAGGGCACGCTGCTGGGGCCGCCCCGGGGCACACGGCTGCGCTGGGACCCCTGCATACCGGAATGCCCCCAGGCCCCCAGGCCGCTGCCTGTTTCTGGACACGCTGTTTGTGTGATCCTGATTGGGTGAGTTTTGAATCCCACTGTTTTTGATTAGATGTTAAAGCTTGTTGTTGATTGGATGTTAAAGCTTGTTGCTGATTGGATGTTAAAGCTTGTAGTTGATTGGACGCTTCTTGAGCCCTACCAAGGGTATAAAAGCAGGGGCAGAAGGGGCGAACATCGGAAGGCATGAAGAGAGCTGTAACACTAGGTGTGCTGTGTCTAGGTGTGCTGTGTCTAGGTGTGCTGTGTCTGCTGTAGAAGAATAAAGGCTGTTCTCTGACTTCGTGTGCCGCTCAGTTCTTTCCCCGGTCAAATGAATAAGAGCTGTAACGCTAGCTGTACACACTGCCGCGACAGTGTTACACAGTAAGAATACACCACAGGCCGGCGCGGTGGCTCACGCCTGTAATCCTAGCACTCTGGGAGGCCGAGGCGGGCGGATTGCTCGCTGTCAGGAGTTCAAAACCAGCCTGAGCAAGAGCGAGACCCCGTCTCTACTATAAATAGAAAGAAATTAATTGGCCAACTAATATATATAGAAAAAATTAGCCGGGCATGGTGGCACATGCCTGTAGTCCCAGCTACTCGGGAGGCTGAGGCAGGAGGATCGCTTGAGCCCAGGAGTTTGAGGTTGCTGTGAGCTAGGCTGACGACACGGCACTCACTCTAGCCTGGGCAATAAAGCGAGACTCTGTCTCAAAAAAAAAAAAAAAAGAATACACCACAGTGTATTTATTTATTCTGATTTGGATGGATATTTGGATTGTTTCCATTTTTTAAAATGTCTACAGATAAGACTTCTTTTTTCTCAGCTCGATCATTATTGGTATATGGAAACAATACTGATTTTTATATGTTAATTTTGTATCCTGAAACTTTACTGAATTCATTTATCAAATCTAAGAGGTTTTTGGTGGAGTCTTTACGGTTTTCTAAATATGAGATCATATTGTCAGTGAACAGGATAATTTAACTGCCGATCTTTTTCTATCAAGATCAATGTATTTTTCTTACAGATTTATATGACTCCTTTATGTATTTTAGATACTACCTTAGCTGTGTGTTGCAATAAATAACTTCTCCCTGTTTTAATTGTTTTTAAAAATTCTCTTTTAGCAAACTGCTATTCTTACTTTTTCAAAAAAAAAAATTTTTTTTAGAGACAGGGTTTCACTATGTTGCCTAGGCTGGTCTTGAAGTCCTGGCCTCCTGCCTCAGCACCCCAAGTTGCTGAAAATTACAGGCTTGAGCCACCACACCCAGCTGCTGTTCTTAATTTTAATTTAGCCAAACTTATTAAAACTTTTCCTTAATAGTTTGTGCTTTTTGTATTAATTGTATGCAGTCTTCCTTACCCAAGGTGATGATGACATTGCCTATATCGCCTTCTGAAAGTTTTATAGTTTTGCCTTTGACATTTAGGTCTACAGTCTACCTGGAATTGACTTTTGTATTTTCTATGAAACAGGGTCATATTTCTTTCTTTTTTTTTTTTTTTTTCTTATGTGGATACTCAGTACACTCCAGCACCATTAATTTCCTCATTGATGAACAATGGCAGCTTTGTCATAAGTTTACATGTACATATGTCTGTGTCTGGAACCTCTATTCTACTTTATTTTTCATTTTGTATACCTCTGTGCTTCCACTATCTTAATTATTATAGCTTTTTATTTTTTATTTTTTTTTGTCAATTCAGCAGGTCAATATGCTATATATTATAGCTTTTTAATAAGTATCAACACTTAATAGGGCAAAGTCCTTGCCTTGTTCTTCAAGTGTGTCTTGGCTATTCTTAGTCCTTTGTAATTCTTTATAAACTTGAGTTAGCCTATCATATTCCACAAAACCCCTCATACTGTTTTCCTCCAATGTGGTCTTGAGGTCTCTCTTAAGAGTGGCTGTAATCTAGTACAGCCACTCTGTAGGAGAGCCGTGACTGGGAGGAGACTGAGGTTCTGGCGAGCCACAGAGGAGGTAGCGCAACAGAACACATGGAATACTGGAAGCAGTGTGTTACTTACAGATCTGAGAGAGAAGAGGGCAACATGCCTTGCAGGGCAACAGGAATGGGGCAGCTATCCAGGGCATGCATAGGCAACCAGTAGGTGGGGAGAGAGAGAGAGGGAGGGAGAGAGGGAGAGAGGGAGAGAGGGAGGGAGGGAGGGAGGGAGGGAGGGAGGGAGGGAATGAGAATGAATGAATATGATGGCCAAAACCTTTATTGGGGTCCTGGGCATTGCCCAAGCAAGGTTTCCTGCAGGGAGTTCTAGTTGGTGGATTTAAAGCAAGCAGCCACAAGTTCCATCTGGTCACACTGTAAATGAGGGGTGGTCACTGCAGCATATCTGCACGGTCCAGGTGGGGTCAGTAGGGCAAGTCAAGCAGGTGCATCTAGCTGTCCCATAGGCAGGTGGGCACCAGGTTGTATTAATACAAGGCAGATATCTGGATCGATTACCTTGAGGAACTGGAAGGAGGCAGAGAACTGGAAACAGTATAAAGGGTGACTGAACCTTGCTTCTGGTATGAGAAGTTCCAATTTATATTCAAAATGGTTGCCAAGGCAACATCAATTTATAAGAATTCACTACAACCCTGGTCTAATTGAATCTTTACAGCAATCTTGTTGGGGAAGTATTATTATCCCTACGTTGCAGACTGGGAAACTGAAGATTGCAGAGTTTAAGAAACTTATTAAGATCACTTAATAAGATGCAAAGCAGGTGTTACAATCCTGGCCTGACATTAACCCACTGAAAAGCTTTTTCTAAAAGATGTTCCAATTGAAGCAAAAATTTGACTCTTCTAACAACTTAGTAACATAGTTAATATTTAAACTTAAACTGCTTTCTGCAAATTGACTTTTATACAAACACTAGCCTTTAAAGAAGAAGAATGTAGAGAAATAGGATTATTGTGGAAATTTTTTTAATGTACAAAAGTACAGTGTTAAGAACTGTCAGACTGGCAATGATGTTGCCTTCGCTCTTGCTCTCTCTCTCATTGTGATAAAATATACATAAAATAAAGTTTACGATTTTAACCATTTTTAAGTGTGCAATTTGATGGCATTAAGTACATTCAGAATGTTGCATAACCATCACCTTTATCTATATCCAGAACTTTTTTGTCATCCCAGACAGAACTCTGTACTCACTGAACAGTAACTGCTCTCTCTCCCCACCCCAACCCTCACCCCTGCCCCTGGTAACTGATATTCTACTTTTTGTCTCTGCGAATTTGCCTATTCTAGGTACCTCAGATAAATAGAGTCATACAATGTTTGTACTTCTGTGTCTGGCTTGTATCACTTGGCATAGCATATTTAAGGTTTATCCATGTTGTATCATGCATTAGAATTTCATTTCTTTTTATGACCGAATAATATTCTATTGTATGAATATATCACATTTTGTTTATCCATTCATATGTTGGTGGACACTTGGGTTGTTTCTATTTTTTTTTCCTATTTGTGAATAATGCTGCTATGAACATTGGTGTATAAGTACCAGTGTGAGCCTCTATTTTCAATTTTGGGGGGTATATACCCAGATGTGCAATTTCTGGATCATATGGTATTAAGTTATTAAGTATGGAATGTCCGATTTCCTCAAGTACTAAGTTCGACAGTTAATATCTCTGACATTTCACTTTGATACTTCTTGTGTGTGTGTGTTTTGTGAAGATACATCCTCATTCTTTCAAATGCACATTTTGGTTTGTGATTATCTTTCAAAATTTTTTCAGAGCAATGTTTGTGAAGCCATGGATAAGTCAAAAATCGCACACTGTGGAACCAATGCAGCACAGGCAGCTTGCAGTGTCAACAAAGTGTTCGGGAAGGATGTGGCTAACGAACGCATAGTATATTGATGGGTTTGGAAGTTTCGGGCAAGCAGCATGGCCAGGAAACTGCGGGAGTCCAGTCCATTCACGTCTCATTCTCACGGGACCCTGTGGAGGGTGTGGCGGTGTCCTAGGTATGTGGGAGAGCTCAGGCTGCCCTGTCCCTCCTCAGGTGGACAGGCTGCAGCTGTGCCAGCCCACACTCAGTCCAGGGGCGGGGTGCTGCCGAGCTTTAAACCCCTAAGATGGTGGCTTGGTCCCGTTCCCAGGCAAACAGCATAAGCAAGATGCTGAGGGGAGGGCCATTCACTCGAGACTTGGTTTCCTAGCAGCTACCTTCAGGATGGCGGGCACCGTCCCAGATGTGTGCTGGGAAGCCTGCTTTCCCTTCCTGCCCAGCTAGGCAGGGGCTGTAGCCAGGTCAGCCCAAACTCAGCCGAGGGTGGCGCACAGGCCAGTGTCAAACTGTCGAAATGGTGCCCTGGACTCCAACCAGAAAGGCCGGCCCTGCCGACACAGGCAGCATGCGCGAGAAACCGGAGAGTGCTGTCCACTCACCTCTCAGTCTCAGTAACAGCCCACGGCAGGGCAGTGGGGACCGTCCCAGGGCTGTGTGGGAGTACTGGGCTCCTCTCTCCGTCCTCAGAGCCGCGCGGTGGCTGCAGGGGCATCTGCAGTTCCCCAGTATCTAGGCTCTCAGAAGGGCACCAGGCTCAGCCTGACCCAGGCGTGGGTGCCTGTGGGTTCTCTTTCTGCAGCAAACTCTTTGTGCCGTCTCCAAGCAGCTCCTTATCTTAGGCCCAAGACCTCTGTAGGTTGGCGGTTCTCTTGTGGCCAAGATCATAAAAGCTCATCTCAGAGAGTGGGGCCTGGGGCTTCTCTCTTACTGTCCCCTTGTGTCGGGGTTTTCCCTGTTAGTCAGCCCCTACTGGGCAAGTCGCTCTGACCCCTCCCCTGACCCACTTTTGGTGCTTCCTGTCGCTTCCCTGGTGAAGCCTAGGGTTCCCTTCTAGCTCCGTTAGAATGTGAGAATCTGCTCACTACCTGGTCATTCTCTGTGGAAGAGGCAGTTACCACCTGTGCCTAGCTGGCCAGCTTGATCCTGTCTGCGGGTGAGTTTAGATAGAGATCAGCTGGTTTGGTTTAGTGATTCCTAATCAGAGGTGCCCCTCAGAATCACCTGTGGAGCGTTTGTTTTAAAGAGATGGGGTCTTGCTCTGTCATTCAGGATGGAGTGCAGTGGTACTGTCACAGCTCACTGTGGCCTTGAACTCCTGGACTCAAGGGGTCCTCCCACTTTAGCCTCTGAGTAGCTCTGACTATAGGTGCACACTACCACACCTAGCTACACGTGCAGTGTCTTAAACTAACTATGCTGGGGCTGCTGTTATTGGAAATTCTGATTCAATAGGTCTGGGTGGAGCCCAAGGAATCTGTATCTGGAAAAAGCTCTTCAGCTAATTTTGTTCCATTCCCTGGTTAAAAACTCATGAAATGGGAGGTGATTGCAATAGGCAATGTAGTGAAACTTACATGTAGTGGAACTTGGATTTAGGATAGTGGCAAAGGAAATGGATAACAAGGGTTGAATTTGAAAGACTTTGTAAAATAAGAATAAGCAGGATATGAATTCCTATTAGACCACTCCCTGTCCAATATATGTGCTGTTCTGGGCCATACCTACCATCAGTGTATCTTCCAGATTAACATAGATGGGTTCCCCACCCCGCCTCTATAACTGCATCAGCGTCACTCACAACCATTTCTTATGGCCGACTACAAGTTCTTTGAGAACTTAGTGTACAATTTTTTAAAAAGAAAATTTTGCACACTATTATTGCTGACATTACCACTATTGTTAATGTTTTAAAAAGCGATTTTATTATAACTTTTAGCTTCATTTTTGTTCAGTTATGCTCTTTAAAAGAGAGTGATAATAATATACAAAGCATAAAGCATTAGAAAAAACATTCTCAAGTTTCCACTGCATAGAAGTGCACAGTCCCTGTCATCATTGCAGGTCTAATTTGTCCTTGAATATCCTTAGAATAAGGCAGACTCAGAGACAGCATTATGCCTGGTGGAGTTTAAGATAGTGAGATATTTCTTGATATTGAACAAACTGGATTAAGTCTTATCTGAGGACTAGAAAAAAAATAAGTAGTTCTATCACAAATCCTTTATGCCAGAGCAGCAACGTTTCATTAAAAGAGAAAAAGTGCTGATGTAAATCCTTCCTTTTGGAGATGCTGATCCTTTCTGTCATGGAACAAAGACTGGTAAAAATATTCACATTCGCAGTCATCAGGATGGCAAAACTTGAATTTGATGAACAAATGTATTTATCATTTGAGATATATATATATATATATTTGGTTACATGATTCAGCGTTTTGATTTGCATTGACCATTTTGGAAAAATGAAGCATTTCTTGGTTGTGAAGTAATTTGTTTCTTTGGAAAATTTCTAGATTGTGGCCTAGTTAACTGTGTAGAGTTTCCCCTGGCTTAGCGTAAAGGAAGAGCATGGTAATCTCTGAAATGCCTTCATGGGTTGGCCCTAGCATTACGTCTGTGAGGATAGGACCAAGGGATATATTTAGGAAGGGGATGACACAGCTACACCTACTGACATCAGCCTCAAAAGAAGGCCCCCACCCCCAGACATGCTGGTTTCCCCAGTAATCTGTTAGAGACCATTAAAGCACAAATTCATGTGCAAAACTCTTGAAGCACGTTCTCTTTCAGCCTGTATCACTTCTCTCCATTTCCTTCCCATTGAAACCCACCTCTGCAGCACGTCGCTAAAGTCCCTCAGCGTCTGCACGTCTCGCCTGTGCAGTCGCGTCCCCTCTGCCCAGCCGTCACACCGGACCTCTCGCCGCACCTGAGACGACACTCTCATTCGTGCCTCCGTGACTTTGCACATCCCCCCCTTGCTTATACTGCCTTTCCTGCCCATTCCCTGGATCAAAATCCCACTCACTCACTTTTCAAGGCCGGACACAATGTCCCCTCTCTCACGAAGCCTTCCAGACCCACACTCATTCGGCGCATATCTGATGAGCGTCTACCATGTGCCAGGCATGGAGCTGATGCCGTGACTGCAGAGGGGCAGGACACAGTATGTCCTACTACGGGGACCATGTGTGTGCTTCCCTGCCGCATGACACACGTGCCAGGCAGTGCACTTGTCTCAAGGGAAGGCGAAGATAGCCTGTGGCCAAAGGTCATGGTTCGGCTTTAAACTCCAAATCAGATTCAATTTTTAAAAATTCATAAGCAGCACTCGTCTGAAAGCCAGACTTTGTTGAGAGAGAAAAATCTTCCTAGAGACTCACATCCTCCCCTTACGTAGCAAGAGCCATGCTGCGCCTGTGCAGATTGTGGAATTTTTATTGTGAGTAGAGAGAACACAGGACAAGACGTAGGAAAATGGGAAGTCCCCACCTCCCCAGTGCTAGCGGGAGAGAAATGGGGCAGAGAGGGAAGTTCTCGTGTGAACGATCTGGTTCTCTTGGTGGGGTATGAACTTCCAAACGGGACCTAGTGACAACCAGATGACTGGGGACTTTGGGAACTTTAGGGATACTCCGCTTCCCTGGGAGACTTTGAGCCGCTTAGAGAAAGTCTGGATTTGGTCTGACCGTTGTCAGAGCATGGTGTGTATAGGGGCTTGCATAGCGTCTCCCAAAACTTGTGTTTATCTAGAACCTCAGAATGTAACCTTACTTGGAAATAGGGTTTTTGCAGATGTGATTAGTTAAGGATCTTGAGATAAAATCATCCTGAATTTAGGGTGGGCCCTAAATCCAATGACTGGTCTCCTTAAAAGAGGAAGAGAGGACACCAAGAGACGCAGGGAAGAAGGCCACATGCAGATGGAGGCAGAGACTGGAGTTACACTGCCACCAGCCAAGGAATGCCAAGAGCTGCTAGAAATTGGACGAGCCAAGGAGAGATTCTCCCCTAGAGACTTCGGCAGGAACGTGGCCTTTCTGACACCCTGATTTTGGACTAGCCTCCAGAACAGTGGGTGGATACGTGTCTGTTGTTTGAAGCCACCCAGTTTGTGGCCCTCTGTCAGGGCAGCCCTAGCGAGCGAGCAGTGGGCATTGCTGGTGTGCTGGGTTATGCCCGGGCCGCCGTGGAATGCAGGCGTGCTGAAGGAGCAAGGCAGGTGGTAGAGAAGAGTCAGGGGTTGGGACAGAGGACCCAGGACTTCAGGTTTAGCGGCCAACACAAGCATCCCAGGATACCTGGAGGGGCCAGTCACACTGCAGTGGACCCTGGGGTAGGACACCAGTATCCAGATGAGACCAGACCTCAGTGGAGGCCAGGGAACAGCCCGGGGACCACAGGGTCATGCTTGGTGTCACCAGGATAGGAAGATTCCCCTGCACCCAGGTGCCATCTGGGGAAGGAAGTAGGTGTCTGGCCAGAGCCCCTTTGGACAGGGGAAGCAGTCCCAATAGGGAATTTGAACTTGGAAAATGAGTAAATGTTTACCTGAAAGAAATGTTTCTAATGTAGAAGACCCTGAGTTATTTTTGATTGAAAAATTTAAGGTTTGTGTGTGTGTGTGTGTGTGTGTGTGTGCTGTCATTAAGGATCGACCAGTTAGTTGTAGAAAATATATTCATAGTTATAGTTTATGTCCATTTGAGTTGTGGTATATAAATGTTCTGAACTAAAATAAAATTTTAAGGCATGACCAAAGGAATATCCTAAAACTAAATTGCCTGCCAGGAGGAGGGAGGTCAGACATGCTCATGCCTCCCTCCCTTCTTGGGGACATCCTTTGTAACCCATTAACAGGCCTGAGGGTATGCAAAGCTGCAGGTCCTCAATTTACACAGCAAATCTATGTCCCCTGGCTTATCTCTGATAACAGCGCCTTATGTTGAAACATTCCAAGCCTTTAGACGAAGCTTCATGTCTTTAACCAATTACAAGCCAAAGAATCTTTAAACCCACCTATAACCCGTAAGGGCCTCCCCTCCTCAAGATGGCACACCTTTCCGGGCCAAACCAACATATGCCTCCCACGTATTGATTGATGACTTTACCTGTAACCTGTCTCCCTGAATTGTATCAAACCAAACTGTAACTCAGCCACAGCAAGTCCACCTGCTCAGGGCTTCTTGGGAGTGGCTCCGGGTCATGGTCCTCAGATTTGGCTCCAAGTAAATCTCTTTAAAATTATTTTACAGAGTTTGGCTTTTTTTTCCGTTGGCAACGTCAACCCAATCCCACGAACTTCTGCATACTTGCCATGTTCTGTGTGTCCCCATGTTTCCTCCCCTGCACTGTGAACTCCTGGTGGGTAGAAATGATGTCATCCATCTTTGGACACATCCTTGGATATCTGTCCAAAGACCCGACAGGACAATCCTGACACTTAGCATGGTCTCACTGAATATTTGTTGACTAAATTCAGAATGTGTAAATAACATTTCAAAATTTCCTCAATACCTTCTTTTTTAAGTTTTACAGTGTGTCTGGATTTTCTCAGGGCCTTGGCCCCAGACCCACGTACAGCAGGCGCATGCCGTCTGGGGGAAGACTCGGGCCAGGGAGCCAGGAGGGCAGCAGTGGCTGCCACGAGTGTCCAGGTGAGGGTTCCTGTTTAGGGTCTTCCCAAGCACAGGAGTCTTGGTCCCAGGGCAGGGTCGCCTGTGCCTGTGAGTAAGTCAGGGTGGAGGAGAGGAAGTTTTTGGAGACAGCATAGTTCCTGGTAGGATTTTTGTTGCTACTTTATTAAAAAAAAAGTATTTAAAACTCCCACTGTGTAAATTAATTCAGATGTAAATAACCGTTCAGACAACCAGGAATTCGACAAGCAGAGGTGCCTGCCAACATGTCCTGAGTAATTAGCTAGATTTTTGCACTTTTTTTGTTTCGTTGGCAGCGCCAGGCAACACTTTCTTAGCTCTGGCTTGATGGTGCCGCTTGTGGGAGTTAAAAAAAGACTTTGGATTCTGATGGCAGCTCCTCAGGCTTTGGGACCTGCCATGGGACCTCGCCTGGCCCTAGACATCTTTGTTCCCAGTTCTGAAGGGGATTTAACATCAAGCCTTGGGCCAACCCTTTTCCTTGACCCATTTTATTTGGAGCTGTTTTACTGAGGATCATATGACATATGTCAGCTCCCCGATCCTATGAGAATTGATTAAAGCATCTGAGCTCTGGGATGAAAGTGGCTAAGTGAGCAAAATTATTGCTGTTAAGAAAACCCAAAACACATGAGTGGAAATTTTCTAAGTTTGGACCTGCTCTTGCCTCACCACCACCTGGATATCAAAGCAGTGGAGTAGTTCTCAGGGACAGAAGTGCAGCACGTTGCTAGTCCCAGCCTGCCACAGAAGGTCACTGAATTCCCAACACCTCTGTGTTCACTTCCTGTCCAGGTCTGACTCCACGAGTCTGAGGCACTTTGGAGATGTAACATGTTATAGAAACAGATGACATCGGTACTGTCGTAAGTCTACTCTCTGAATCAGGATAGCGGCTTACATCTTCTTAGCTAGATGGAATATCTGGGGTTAAATGACGGTGAGTCGCACACCTTTCCACGTGCAGGAAAAAGTGGTTTTGTCCTGGGGCAGCTGCAGGCTGCAGGCTTCTTTCAAAGCTAACTCTTGAGGGGGTCTGATCAGGGCTGCTTTTTGTGTGAATTGTCAACACTTGGACACCTTTATCTCTGATGGCTGCTCTGTCGCTTGAAGTGATATTTCTGCCCCCAACTCAAGTTTTAGTGACAAGAAAAGATTTTAAGCCTGGAGCACACACACAACTGCCCAGCCCCAGGGAAAGCATTCCTTTGCCTGAGCGAGAACACTCCTGTGCGCGCCCAGTGGGTGTCTCTGCAGCCACCTCCAGCGTGGCGCTGAGTGGAAGGAAGAGGAGGCCGGGGCGCGGGGCTCTCCAGGTCCCCCTCGTGGAGGCTCGCCGGTGGGACCTTGCTGTTTCGTGTGGAGGCTAGAGAATTACCAATCCATCAGAATATTCACTTCGAAACGCCACTGTGGTGCTTGGTGTACAGTGGACCATGAGCAAATATTTGTTGAATAAATGGATCAATGATCGGAGCGCAAATTCTACCATGTGACCTTATGAAAGACTTTTGGATTAGTTGTTCCTCTGGGTTGTTTTACTTCCATAACTTCCTATCCTCTCACTGTCACGCCTCTCCATCCTGACCTGTGTGCGGAGGTGTACGAGTGCCGAGAGCCTCCTTTCCACCTGCCTTCGTCTGTGTTGTGCTGCCGTGACGGAATACCTGAGACTGGGCCATCTGTAAAAACAGAAATTTACCATCTCAGAGTTCTGGAGGCCGGGACGTCCAAGGGCATAGTGCCAGCATCTGGCGAGGGCCTTCTTGCTGTGCCACCACATGGCAGAGGTGGGAGGGCAAGAGAAGGCGAGTGGTAGAACTCCAGCCTCAAGCCCTTTCACCATCAGCATTAATCCATTCGTGAGGGTGGATTCCTCATGACCCAAACACCTCCTCTTAGGCCCTGTCTTCCAACACTGTTGCATTGGGAATTAAGTTTCCAACACATGCTTTTTGGGGCACACATTCGAACCATAGCTCATGCCTTTTGCCCTTTTCCTCCCTGTCCCCTGACCCAAGTGATGGGTTTTGGTTGCATTTGTGATTGCTGTGTCCAGGGCCTGGTGGGACTTCCAGGGCTTCATTTTTGCATTACTTTTTTTCTGTAAGATTTATGGAGATCTTGCATTAGAAACGGCTTCTGCCCTTAAAGTTACATGCACAGGAACATGATATGGGAGGCAGTTGGAAAAGGTGGACCCAAACTTCTCTTGAACTTGTTTTTATTTAGTCTAGCATGGCATTCAAGGCTGCTCAATCTATCTTTCCAATTATACTTCCCATCTCGATTCCCTGTTAACTCTAGCCTGACAGGTCTGCTCACTGACCAGTGGAGACATGCACATTGGCACCCTGCGCCTCTGCACTTAGCAATCCTTCCTGCTCTTTAGCTGCAGTTGAATGATCAACTCCTCCATGAAGTTTCTCCTCTATGCCAGCCACTGTTTCCTGTGAACTGTGAAGTCATTTATGTCTGTACTCTCTGGGGCAATTGGCCTAGGCTCCTTGGTGAAGTGCAAGGTTTGGGAACCAGCTCTGAAGTGGGACTGCCTGGGTTTGAATCCTGACCCCACCATTTGCTAGCTGTGTGTCCTTGGCAAAATTACTTAACTACTCTGTGTACCTCTGGGCCTTACAAATGGTATATGGGAAGAGGTTAGTCTCACGGAGGAGGTGAGTTTCTTGGAGGCACATTTCCAAGGATCAGGAGAGACTGTAGGCTGATCAGGTCCAACTGGAAAACTTCTTGCTTTATGTCTCTCAGATACTGCACTGTAAAACAGCCCATTTTTATTCTCAGAGGCTTAAGCTGCCAGCCTCCTTTTCTCTCTCCAGGGAGCCAGCATCCTTAGGCCTCTACCTCCAGGTTACAGGGAGGCAGGTTTAGAGCTCAGGCTTTAGAGCTAGGGAGATTTGGGTGTGAATCCTAGCTAACCCTGCTATTTGCTGTGTGACCTTGGGCAGGTGCCTAATTCTCTGAGTCTCCATTTTCTCATTGGTAAAATGGGGATGATAATACCCACACTGCAGAGTGTGAGGGTTAAAGGGGACAGTGCAAGGCAAGTGCTTGCACAGGTTCCCAGTAAGCAATCAACATTGATTACTAATAGCCACTAACCACTTTCGTGGAACACATATACAGTTGCTGTCATTATCTGGTAGGGTCATAATGACATCTCATGCTTATTCAGATGAGACTTCCAGAACTTATTTTTTGTCCCAGGTGGAGGCTGCTTCCTTCCCTGTGTGTATGTGTGTGTTTGTGTGCATGCATGTATGTGCACAGACACTCTGATGTTTATAATGGTTTCAGGCATCCTTTACATGAACTGAGAAAATGGAATAATCAAGTCCCTCACAGCTTTTAAAAGCTGACATTCTGGTTGAACACAGAGGAGTGGAAGACAGGAGGGTAGAAGTCACTAAGAAGAGAGGGACTCTCAGGACACACTGAAGTCAGTCCCTGGGAGGGGTACAAAAAGGAGAGGAAATCTGGCAGTAATAGACTCTGTAAAATTAGATTCAACATTCATCTTGTGCGTTACAGACTCATTAGCTGTAAGATTAAACTTAGTAGCCTCAGAGTTTCTGCAGGACTCCTGAAATTGTTATGAGGAATGGTGCACCGAGTACTAAAGTAATCCATGTATCCAAAACATTCGTACCCCGTAGTAGTCTGGGGGAGGGAGAAAGAATGGTGCACCCACTCATGGCCCGTGGAAGAGCGGGCAGATACTTCACATCAACAGAAAAGCTCAGGCCTTGACTTTCCTATTGGCATTAGCAAATCAGAAAAAAAATGGCATCAAAGAATTATCATGTTATAACAATGCCCACCCCTGTCTTTTGACTGCCTGTGGTTTTCGGAGGGCAGAGGGCCAAATTGAGGGGCTAGGTCTGAGACCCGACGCTGGAGGGGCGGCATTCTGACATCCAGCACACACCAGCGAGCCCCCATTCCACCTGTGTGGTTCCGAGCGAGACAACTCCCCGACACAACAGCCGCCACTTGTGCAGCACTGTTAAAATAGATGACACATCTTCAGGTGTGGAAGGAGCCAGGGCCCAGAACGAAACGGGGTGTTTCTAACAAAGCCTCATTCTTTGTGATCTGTTTACAGTGCATGTTTAGTGGTGCTAATAATAGAAACATCACTTCTTTTCCGCAGAAGGCAGTGTTCTCAGGAAGACGACGTTTAGATGAGTGGGAAATGCAGGCAGGAGGCTGCATCCCATCACTCTACCTCCCTGGCTCCAGGATTCTCCGAAATTGTCAGCTCTGTGGTTAGAGGCACCCCCTATTTCCAGCCCCAGCTCCACTCTTACTATTTTCTTGGCAAAACCATGGCTTCTTCATTTGCTGTGTCCTGTCTGCACAGCCAGGTTGGCCTAGACCTGGTTTTCAGATGAGAACTGGTACATATCTACAGGGCATACAGAAATTAAGTGGCTTGCCTAAAGTCATACAGCTTGAAAGTGGGAAGCTCAAAGCTTCCCAACTAGCTTGTCATCTGATTCAATTCAGTTAAAAATACCTCCACTGATATTGAATGTTCCCAACACAAAGAAATGATAAATATTTGAGATGATGGATATGCTAATTACCTGATCTGATCACTATCATTGTATGTATGGAAACATCACTATGTACCCCCATGAATATGTACAATTATTATTTGTCAACTAAAAATATAAATTAAAAAAATAAGAACAATGTCTAGGTAGCATACTGTCACTGCCACTTGGCATCACAGAAAGTCAGCAAATTCAGAAAAAAATACCTGTTTTGAACATACACGATATCCAGAGCCCTATGCTTGGTGCCAGCACGGACACTGCTCTCCTCTGTTGCTGTTCTTATCGGTGTCATAGATGCTTTGTGCATGGCTGTTAGATTTCGAGCTCCTTATAGGCAGGGACTGTGTTCTGTTCATGGCGCCTGCAGAGTGGTAAGTGCGCCAAGGTAAATAACTGAAAGGTAGACACCATTCCCACCCAGGAGCAGAATCATTTAAAGTCAGTGACAACACCAATCAGATCATGATAACTACATTTATTCATTGAACATTTATTGGACACCTACTTTATACCAGACACTGGGAGGGGTATTGGGAATTCAAAGACCAATAAAAAAGAGTCTCTAAGGTCAAGAACCTCCTAGTTTTAGAGGGAGATAGACTTGTAAAGAGTTGAATTTTCAAAAAAAAAAAGAGGTGAATTATATGACAGGGTGGTATTCCACTTATATGGTATTCCACCTGTAGTAGTCAAATTCAAAGAGATGGAAAGTGGAAGCTTACTGGGGATTGGGGGAAGGGGAGAATGAGGAGTTATTGTTTAATGAGGACAGAATTTGAGTTTGGGAAGATGAAAAAGTTCTGGAGATGGATGGTGTGATGTTTGCTGTAACTGAATTTCTGCAATCTCATGATAAAACTTGAAAGGTGAGGAGTTGCCTCTTATGGATAAGCAAAGAAAGCGATTTCTTTCTTTCCTTTTTTTTTTTTTTTTTTTGAGACAGAGTCTTACTCTGCCCAGGCCAGAGTGCCGTGGCATCAGCCTAACTCACAGCAACCTCAAACTCTTGGGCTCAAGCGATCCTTCTGCCTCAGCCTCCCAAGTAGCGGGGACTACAGGCACACACCACCATGCCTGGTTATTTTTTTCTATATATTTTTAGTTAGCCAATTGATTTCTTTCTATTTTTTTAGTAGAGACAGGGTCTCGCTCTTGCTCAGGCTGGTTTCGAACTCCTGACCTTGAGCAATCCTCTCTCCCCAGCCTCCCAGAATGCTAGGATTACAGGCGTGAGCCACTGCGCCCAGCCGAAAGCGATTTCTTGAGATGGAAACTACTCCTGCTGAAGATTCTGTGAACATTGTTGAAATGACAAAAGAAGATTTAGAATAGTATATAAACTTAGGTGATAAAGCAACAGCAGGGTTTGAGAGGATTGACTCTTCTTTTGACAGAAGTTCTATTGTGGGTAAAATGCTATCAAACAGCATGGCACTTGGGAAATCTCAAAATTCGTGTGATTCACTTTATTGTGATATTTGCTTATTGTGGTGGTCTGGAAATGAACTTCTGGTATCTCTGAGGTGTACCCATATAAACAGGTCAAATAAAAAGGTCACCTATTGAATAAAGAACTTTTGTAGGTACCTGTTACTACATAACAAACGACCCCCAAATTTAGTTGCTTAAGTCCACCACCCTTTATTTGCTCATGATTCTGCACTATAGACTGGGCTCAGGTGAGCACTCGTCTCTGCAGGTGGCTGCAGTCACCTGTGGTTTGTCGTCAGTTGGCAGCCTTACTGGGGCTAGAAGAGCCAAGATGGCCTTCCTCACATGGATGGAGCCATGGAAGCATGACTAGAGGCTGCTGGGCCTCTCTGTGTGGAATATCATATTTAATGAATCAGATTAATCTTTATTAATTTTTGATTACTTTCAATCCATGGAGGTCTGCAAATAGCTTTTGGCAAATTAGAAGCAACTTAAATATTAATAGAAATCGAAACAACTTAAAAATTCATTATGCTTTTCACATAATTTATTAGATGAGTTAATAATTTGTCATTTAAATTATAAATAATAATATTATATAGATTTACATAAATAAGTTCATAAATTATTTGATCATTTAATCATTATACATAATTTGTTATATATTCTAATAGCTTCCTTAGAATTTATAATTTGTTTTGTTTCAAGTGGCATATTTTTTTGCTTCTGTAGTTTCTTTTATGTTTATATGCTTAATTACTTTTATTATTAAATTATTGATTTAACAGAAACATTTCTTGTAAAGTCACAGAAAGTATAGGCATCACTTGGAATATTGTTTGTTGAGACTAATTCTGTAAATTCCTTTTTTATTTTCCAAATGTTTACTCCCATTTCACAAGTTATGTTAAAATGAGTATAGAATTTCTAACCTCTCTTTGCATTTTAGCATTACAGGTTGTCCAGTGGAGTTCAAGTATTGTTTCAATTTCAATTCTGAGTATTCTTAGAATTGAAGAATTCTAGTATTCAATTTCAATTCAAGTATTCTTTCAATTTCAATTCTAAGATCAGAGATATCATTTTATTCAATTCTTTTTATTTCATCTATAGCAGTTATTTTTAAAGAGACAGGGTTTTGCTTTATTGCCCAGGCTGCAGCGGAGCACTGTCTATTCATAGGTGCTACTATAGCCTCATGCTCTTGGCCTCAGGTGATCTTCCCACTTTAGCCTACTGAGTAGCTGGGACTGCAGACGTGTGCCGCTGCACCCAGCCCCACCTAAGGTAGTTTTTGTGGACTGAATTGTGTTCCCTCAAAATTCATAGGTTGAAGCCCTAACCTTCAGTGTGACTGTTGGAGAAAGGACCTAATGAGGTAACAAGGAGGAAATAGGGTACTGAGGGTGGAGCCTTAACCTGATAGAACTCGTGTCCTTATGTGAAGAAGAAAAGATACCAGAGATCTCTCTTTCTGTCTACGTATGCACAGAAGAAAGTGGAGACACAGAGGGAAAGTTGCCATCTGCATGCAGGGGGAGAGCTCTTACCGGAAACCAAATTTTCCAGTACCTTGATGTTGGATTTCCAGCCCCCAGAACTACGAGAAAACAAATTTCTGTTGTTTAAGCCACTGGTCTGTGTTTTGTTACAGCAGCCTGAACATACTAACACAGCAATAAATATAAAGCTTATGAAGAAAGAATTAAAGTGTTTTACTGGATTAATGTCTTCCATGGCATCATCCAGGGTAACTGAATGTAGTGACTTAGTGGCAAATTAAAAGCATTCAGAAATGTTGCTAAAACGTTGGCTGAAATGCCAGTCTTTCTCTGTAGCATATAGGTATTAGCACTGTCTAAAGAAAATGTTTCCATGAAAATATTTCTTACTGATACAATTTTTCTCAATCATTGACAATAAAGTTTGTATATTATCAGATATTATTCCTTCTAACTCCACAAGATCAACAAAGTTTTACATTTCTCATTTAAAATAATTAAGTGCTTTTATGTGAAACAAGTTTCATAGAAGAAAATTAATTATATTTCCTATCTTGATATATAACTTCTCAAATGAGTTGTTTTCTCATTCTAGTAGATATGTCTTCCAACAAGTAGGACCATAAATCTAGAATGCAACGTATGCTTATACAGATATTATTTTTTAATGGTTATTGAATATTTCATGTTTGAAAATGCTTGATTATGTTTAAGTATATGCTGGATAGTTTTAATATTTTAAAGGGTGCTTTTGTAATATTTTTGTTTTTATTAACATTTTGTTAAATTTAGAATATTTTATTCTTTCACATTCATTATTGTAGGAAACTGACCTTTTGACTGTTTTTCTCATTGATAATCACAATTTTTTAAAATGAAACCATGAGCTTTGACAGAAAGTGATTGCCATTCTGATAAATACTTAAGTTCTTTGGGAAGAATAACAGTTTTTCTTTAACTCTTAGAAGTTATTACTTGGAAGGGACTCCTGTAACAAAAGACATATTTATAAGAGAATAACAACAAACAGAAGTTTATTAACATGTATATTTTATGTACACACGGGAGACACTCAGGGAATGAGTAGTTCTCAAAGAGGTGGCTTTGAATTCCAGCTTACATAGCATCTTCAGCAAACACCAGTACATTTTTAGGGAAGTGACAAGACAAAGGAAAAGGACTTTGAGTCTTTAGGGTTGGTAACCTGGGGAATTAGCAAAGGTCGTTAATGTAGATTCCTCTGGTACCATCTCTAGGCCAATAAGAGTCCAAAGTTGTCTTCAGTGGTCGTACTTTGTTCTTCCTGGTAGAATGGGGAGCAGCATACCTTTAGTCTTTGTCAGTGTATGTCCTACTTTTAGGCAAGTAGAGGGAGGGCAGAGTGTGTTCCTGCATCTGCTTCTTAATCGCCTTCAGCTCAACAATCTTTCATACTTTGGGGTGGCATCTTCTGGTCTCCCACAACGTCTTTTAACAATACTCTGAGCACCATTTGCACCCAATATTTACATCATAGCACTGGTGACACGCTCATGTTTTTTGTTAAAATAATAAAATTATTTTGTATTGAAGAAATTCAAAGTATTGTGTTATTTGTACTGATCCTTGCACAGTGTAAAAGACATTCAGGTCATTTGGAAGGTACTCCAGGCTGTGTGCGGTCCATTGTTAGTATCACTGCTTGGATTATCCAGACTCAGAAGGTTGCAGTGTGTGACCTTTTTGTTTGTTTGTTTTTTTGAGACAGAGTCTCATTCTGTTGCCCGGGCTAGAGTGCCATGACGTCAGCCTAGCTCACAGCAACCTCAAACTCCTGGGCTCAAGCGATCCTCCTGCCTCAGCCTCCCGTGTAGCTGGAACTACAGGCATGCGCCACCATGCCCGGGTAATATATATATATATATATATATATATTTTTTTTTTTTTTTAGCTGTCTGGCTAATTTCTTTCTACATTTTTTAGTAGAGACAGGTCTTACTCTTGCTCAGGCTGGTCTCAAACTCCTGAGCTCAAACGATCTGCCCACTTTGGCTTCTCAGAGTGCTAGGATTACAGACGTGAGCCACTGTGCCCAGCCTTGAAGTGTATGATCTTTAATGGAATATTAATACATGGGTCCACAGTTGGTTGTCTCTTTATTCTGAGAGTTTGTTTTTAATATTTTATACATCAATTCTTAAATGTATAAATATTGAAACACTGCATTTACAGAAGAATTACAATGGACAGAGGGGCAGAGCAAGATGGCGGACAAGAAAAACCACCAACCAGAGTGTCTCTGCAAAAAAGACAGATTTTAGAAGAAAGTAGAAGAAATACGTGAGCGGATATGCATACATGGGACGAGCGTCAGAAGGAGGGGTACCTGAGACTAGGGGAGACTCCATGGGAGGAGGTTGCGGAGGACAACTGGAAGAAGACAGCTCCCGAGAAGCTTGGAGACCAGTGACAAGGGTAGGTGGAGCAGTTAACTCTCCCCTCCCTTGCATCTCGGACTGCTGGTGGGCTCCCCTGTGGCTGGAGAGACCTGCGGACACCAGCCCAGAGTCGGCCACCACCAGTGAGTGGTGAGCCTGTAGTGGATGCGGCACCAGGCTCCCAACTCCCGCAGGGCACCTCCCTGTGCACAGACCCGAGCTGTGCTACATTCTCCCCTCCCCCGACCCTTTCTGTGGCTGCCAAGAGAGAGACAATATAGCCACCATCCAGAGGCACCTCCAGGGAACATGACCTTCCCTTTTGGGGCCCTTCAGCTGACTTAGGGGAACTCAGTGAGCTCCCTACCTGCCAGCCCTCCCAGGTGCTGCTGTCCTGGTGACTCCAGGAGAACAGGGGAGACCCTGAGGCTGAGAGACGTCAACCCAGCTTGGGCTTCCATGGGTGAACTAGGACTGGCACTCCTCTCCCTGTTGGGGTCAGGGATTGAATTACAGGGCTCAGAGGTCAGACCTGCACACCAGATCCCGTGCACCCAGGTCTTGCATTGCCTGGGGCACAGAAGGGATATATGTGAAGGAGCCTACTGAGGTGTGTGTGCCTTCAGGGGCAAATCAGCGTGCTTGAGGGCAACCCTCCTCCCAAGGTAGTGCCGTGCACCCAGCCCAGGCAGCCATCCTGCGCAGGGAACTTCCCGGCCAGCATCACAGCCAGGGGAGACCTGTTGTCATGAGGTCTGGCCTGCTGGCAGAGGCCCAGGAGAAGCCGCAGAGTTGGGTAGGGAGGAAAGGAGCGAGGCCTGCTCCAGACTGCAGGTCTCAAACGGCCCCACCCTCACACGCAGACTTTCTGACTGAGCGGGGCCATTCTGTCCCCTCCCTGGCAGCTTTTCCTGGAAGCAAAGAACAGAACTTTGACCCCTGCTAATGGCATTGGTTGTGCCTGAGGGCAGGCTTACCCAACCCAGCTCTGCCCAGACTCTCTCCTAGACCAGCCCTCACTGAGGAGGAGAAAAGGACACACCTGGAAGTCCCAGGGCCCCACTGACCACCTGAGGCACTAGAGTGCCTCTCTACAGGAACAAGAGCTGATAACAGGACACAAAAACAACAGTGTAGCCTGTTCCTCCAAGCAAGTGCCACCTACTGACAGGGAGGTCATTCTGCACACCCTTTTCACGACACCTACTGACTCATTATACAGGGTGTGGTCGAATCTCACCCACAACACCACCTACTGGATCAGAGACTAAACAGGGCGTGTCAATACCCAAACAAAAACCCAGAGGAAAGATGCAACAACTGATCCAGATGGGAAGAAATCAGTGAAGGAACACTAGAAATATGAAGATTCAAACAGAAAGCACACCCCCAGAGATGAACACCAGCCCCTTAGAAATGGACATCAAACAAAATCAGACCACTAAAATGACAGAAGAAGAATTTCAAACATGGATTATAAGAAAAGTCAATGACTTGCAAGAAAAAATGGATAATCAACACAAAGAAACCACAAAAAGATTCCAGGACCTGGAAGAAAAATTCACTAAAGAAATTAAAATAAAGAAATTAAAATAAAGAAAAATCAAACCGAACTCCTGGAAATGAAGAATCTATTCAGGGAACTACAAAACACAATGGAAAGCCTCAAGAACAGGGTAGATCAAACAGAAGAAAGAATCTCAGAGATTGAAGATAACACCTTCCAATTAAATAAGTCAGTCACAGAGATAGAGCAGAGAAATAAGAGAAAAGAGCAAAGCCTATAAGAGATGAGGGATTATGTGAAGAAACATAATGTGAGGGTTATAGGGATTCCAGAAGGGGGAAGAAGAAAACACACAAGGGTTAGATAAGCTATTTGAAGATATAATAGAGGAAAATTTCCCAGGCCTTGCTAAAAATCTAGATATCCAAGTACAAGAAGCTCAAAGGACCACTGGGAAATTCAATGCAAACAGGAAGACACCACGACATGCAGTCATCAGATTGACCAAATTATCAACTAAAGAGGCCCTTCTATGAGCTGTAAGGTGTAAGAAGCAAGTAACATACAAAGGAAAGTCAAACCGAACAATGCCAGACTTCTCTACTGAACCTTACAAGCAAGGAGAGACTGGGGCCCCATTCTCACTCTCCTGATACAGAATAATGCCCAGCCTAGAATCTTGTTCCCTGCAAAACTAAGTTTTGTATATGAAGGAGAAATCAAGACATTGTCAGATAAGCAAAGATTGAGGGAAATCACCAAGACAAGACCAGCCCTCCAAGAAGTACTCAAAACAGTGTTACCCACAGATCAGCACAATAAACACTCACGAATGCAAATCCACTCAAAAGCTAAAGATCAAAGGCCAGATACCACAATGGCTCAAGAGAGAAAACAAAGCAACAATGTTCAACCCATCAGAATGAACAGAAATCTGCCCCACCTATCAGTTATCCCAATAAATGTGAATGGCCTGAACTCCCCACTCAGGAGACATAGGTTGGCTGAATGGATAAAAAAAATACAAGCCAAGTATCTGCTGCATTCAGGAAACACATCTAACCTGCAAGGATGCATTTAGACTAAATGTAAAGGGGTGGAGAACAACATTTCAAGCAAACAAAAGCCAAAAGAAGGCTGGTGTGGTGGTTTTGATTTCAGATAACTTAGTTTTTAAATCAACAAAAGTAATAAAAGACAAAAAGAGTCACTATATAATGGTGAAGGGCACAGTTCAAAAGACATGACAATTATAAATATGTATCCACCCAACTTAGGTGCACCCAAATTCATAAAGCAAACTCTACTTGATCTAAACAAATGGATAAACAACAACACCATAATAGCCAGAGACTTTAACGCCCCACTGACAGCACAGGACAGGTCCTCCTAACAGAATATTAACAAAGAAATAATGAACTTAAACAAAGTTCTAGAACAAATGGGCCTGACTGACATTTACAGGACATTCTACCCCAAAACCACTGAATATACATTCTTCTCATCAGCTCACGGGAAATTCTCTGAGATTGACCATATCCTAGGACAGAAAGCATGTCTCAAAAAATTTAAAAAAATAGTAATTATATCATGTATCTTTTCAGACCACAGTGGAATAAAAGTAGAAATCAACCCTAACAGGAACTCTCATTTCTACACAAAGCCATGGAAACTAAACAACCTTCTGCTGAATGATCACTTCATAAACAAGGAAATCAAGATGGAAATCAAAAGATTCTTTGAGCTAAATGACAAAGGTGACACAAGTTATCAAAACCTGTGGGACACAGCTAAAGCAGTAATGAGAGGAAAGTTTATTTCCATAAATGCCTACATCCAAAAGTTGAAAAGATCACAAATAGAAAACCTAATGAATCGATTCAAAGAGCTGGAAAAAGAAGAACAGACCAACTCCAAACCCAGTAGAAAAAGTGAAATCATTAAGATCAAATCAGAACTAAATGAAATTGACAATAGGGAAACTATACAGAAGATTAATAAAACAAAAAGTTGTTTCTTTGAAAAAATAAACAAAATTGACACATCTTTGGCTAGTGTTGGGGGCTGATTCTGGTGTTATGCCTTATCCTAATCATTCACTATAGCGTGTAATGTACGTGTGCTGCATGACGCAGCAGTAGCCAGCATTTTCTTCAGACACAGTTGCTGCCTTGTGACATGATAAGAGGCCTGAGTTTCTGCTTGTAAGCCAATGTTGCCCAGCTGCCACACGGTGGGCCCCCATGGTGGGAGTCTAGAGGCCATAAAGATGAGAAAAAACATTCCCAAGGCCCGGCCCTGTGAGATGGTTGGTAGTCAATGACGGGTAAGACTCCTCAAGGCAGGGGCAACCTAAGACAGCACAGCTGTGAGGGCCGGCTGCTGGCTGGGAGAGAGCCGCTGGCTGGGAAAGAGAACAAGAAATTCTTCAGATGGCTGCATTGCTCTATGTTGTTTATCTCGGCCTTGGCTTTTGAGCTATGTCTGGTGCCTTAAGTAACCATTTTGAGGTCTAAAAGTATGGGACCATTGTTCCCTTGTGAAACAACTTCAGAATTAGTGGTTATTGCTGCTATGCTCAAATGCTCACGTACAAGGAACTAACCTTGGGTCTGAGGGGTATAAAATAAAGTGACCAGTGCATTGGGCAGTCGAGTCATGTATTGTCTGTGTATGTCTGTTATTTTATGTTCTGTGTCCATCCCCCATCCTATAATCAGGCCACATCAGGCTAGACTAATGAAAAGCAGAAAAGAAAAATCTCTGATAAGCTCCATCAGGAACAATGAAGGAGTAATTACAACTGATGCTACAGAGATACAAGATATAATTTATGAATACTACAAAAACCTTTATGCACACAAACTTGAAAATGTGGAGGAAATGGACCAATTCCAAGAAACACACAGCCTCCCTAGGCTCAACCAGGAAGAAATAGAATTCCTGAACAGGCCAATATCAAGTACTGAAATTGAAACAGCAATAAAAAACCTTCCTAAAAAGAAAAGTCCCAGACCAGATGGTTTCACACCCAAATTTTACCACACCTACAAGAAGAACTGGTGCCTGTCCTGCAAAAATTATTCCACAACATCTAGAAGGATAGAATTCTCCCCAACACCTTTTATGAAGCAAACATAACCCTGATACCAAAATCAGGAAAGGATGCAACAAAAAAAAAGAAAACTACAGACCAATATCCCTTATGAATATAGATGCAAAAATTCTCAACAGAATTCTCGCTAATCGAATCCAGGTGCTTATCAAGAAAATAATCCATCACAACCAAGTGGGCTTCATCCCAGGGATGCAGGGATTGTTCAACATACGCAAATCTATAAATGTAATTCACCATATAAACAGAAGCAAAAACAAAGACCATGTGATCCTCTCAATAGACGCAGAAAAAGCATTTGACAAAATTCAACACCCTTTTATGATAAGAACGCTTAACAAAATAGGCATAGGCGGGGCTTACCTAAAAATGATACAAGCCATATATGACAAACCCACAGCCAACATTATACTGAATGGGGGAAAATTGAAAGCATTCCCACTTAGAACTGGAACCAGACAAGGTTGCCCACTATCTCCACTTCTATTCAACATAGTACTGGAAGTCTTTGCTACAGCAATCAGACAAGAGAGCGGAATTAAGGGCATCCAAATGGGAGACATGATATTATACCTAGAAAACCCCAAGGATTCAACCCAAAGACTCTTTGAACTGATAAATGAATTTGGTAAAGTCTCAGGATACAAAATCAATACACAGAAATCAGAGGCATTCATATACACCAACAACAGTACGAAGAGAGAACCAAATTGAGAACCAAATCAAAGACTTAATTCCCTTCAAAATAGCAACAAAGAAAATAAAGTACCTAGGGATATATTTAACTAAGGAGGTAAAAGACCTCTACAGGGAGAACTATGAAACACTGAAGAAGGAAATAGCAGAGAATGTAAACAGATGGAAGAATATACCATGCTCATGGGGCGGCAGAATCAACATTGTTAAAATGTCTGTACTACCCAAAGTGACCTACAGAGTCAATGCAATCCCTATTAAAATACCATCATCATTTTCACAGATATAGGAAAAATAATTTTATGCTTTGTATGGAACCAGAGAAGTGTATAAACAGAAGATATATACCCTGTACAGCAAAATCAATCCTAGGCAATAAAAACAAAATGAGAGGTATCAATTTACCAGACTTCAAACTACACTACAAGGCTATAGTCATTAAAATAGCTTGGTTTAATTACACAAGAAGAGGGACACTGACCAGTGGGACAGAACAGAGAACCCAGATATAAAACCATCCTCATGTAGCCATCTAATATTTGACAAAGCAGACAAAAATGTACACTGGGAAAAGAATCCCTATTCAATAAATGGTGCTGGGAAAACTGGATAGCCACATGTACAATACTGAAACAGGACCCACACCTCTCACCTCTCACAAAAATCAACTCATGCTGGGTAACAGACTTGAACCTTAGGTGTGAAACTATTAGAATTCTAGGGGAAAACATTGGAAATACTCTTCTAGACATTGGCATAAGAAAGAATTTATGAAAAAGACCCCAAAGACAATCACAGCATCAACAAAAATAAATAAATGGGACCTGATCAAACTAAAAACCTTCACAGCCAAAGAAACTATCAAGAGAGCAAACAGACAACCCACAGAATGGGAGAAAATTTTCCCAAGCTACACATCCAATAAAGGGCTGATAACTAGAATCTATTTAGAACTCAGGAAAATCAGGAAATAAAAATCAAACAACCCTATCAAAAAGTGAGCAAAGGACTTGAACAGAAACTTTTCAAAAGAAGACAGAATAATGGCCAACAAACATATGAAAAAATGCTCAACATTTCTAATCATCAGGGAAATGCAAATCAAAGTCACAATGAGATATCACTTATCTCCAGTGAGAATGGCCTTTATTAACAAGTCCCAAAACAATAAATGCTGGCATGGATGTGGAGAGATAGGAACACTCCTACATTGATTGTGGGACTGCAAACTAGTTCAATCTCTGTGGAAAGCAATATGGAGATACCTTAAAGCGTTACAAATAGATCTATCATTTGATCCAGCAATCTCATTACTGGGCATCTACCCAAAAGAATAAAAGTCATTCTATGAAAAAGACACCTGCACTTGAATGTTTATAGTAACACAATTCGCAATTGCAAAGATGTGGAAACAACCCAAGTGCCCATCAATACATGGGTGGATTAACAAAATGTGGTATATGTATACCATGGAGTACTATTCAGCTATATGAAACAATGGTGATATTGCACCTCTTTGTATATTCTTGGATAGAGCTGGAACCCATTCTATTAAGTGAAGTATCCCAAGAATGGAAAAACAAGCACCGCATGTACTCATCAGCAAATTGGTATTAACTGATCAACACATAAGTGGACATATAGAAATAACATCTCTCGGGTGTCGGACAGGTGGTGGGGAGGGAATGGGTATATACATACATAATGAGTGTGTATGCACCACCTGGCGGATGGACATGCTTGAAGCTCGAGGGTGGAGGTGGCAAGGAAAATATATATAACCTTAACATTTGTACCCCTATAATATGCTGGAAAAAATTAAAAAAGAAAAAAAAAATAAACTATAGCCTTCAACATCAAAAAAAAAAAAAAGAATTACAATGCACAGACAATACGACTAATGTAACAACTATTTAGTGTCTATGGCAACCACAGGATTTCAGTACAGTGATAAAACTGATGTACATAGCACAAAGTGCTTTGTGATTAATAAGCACACGGGAGGCCCATTTATCAATGGTCCTTGTGACATCCTATGACAACTAGCCTGAATGAATGAGTTTAATTTAGAATTTAATTACTAATACATTTTACTGTTTACTGCAATAACCATTATCCTATTTATCAATCAGAACAAAAATCTTTCAATAGTGTAAGAATCACTGCAGTTATATTAATGAATATTGGCTGAATAAATTACAAGATAGAAAGTAGGTCTTTGAAGATAAAGATTCTTTCTGGTTTGGGGAATGGTTTAGCTTTTGAAGAGATTATGGGAGATGTCCTTGAGGGAATGGGATGGGAAAGGAGAGAGAATACCTTTGCCTGCAGCCAGAGGGAAGCAAGAAGCAATTTTCTGCAGGCTGTAAAGAGGCTGAGGTCAAGGTTCTGGAGAAGAAGGGATCCATACCCTGCCTTATGCCAGTGATTCCTGCAAGAGGTGCCACTGAGGCTGGAGCCAGAGCCAGAGGCTCCCAGGCTCTTCAGTGAGAAGAGAGCAGAAGGCAAGAGGAGAAAGGACCAAGGACCAGTCCAGCTGGGACATCCTAGCAGGAACCAGTGTGGACCCAAGACCAATGGCAGAGGGCAGAGCTTCCAGGTGCTTTGGTGCTGGGAAGCCCCCCACCCCCTGCTGCCCTCTGCAACTTTGCCCAACCCCGTGGGGAGCCCAGTGAAGACTACTATTGAATTTCCTGCCAGTGAAGCAGGAACAAGGCTCAAAGTTAGATTTAAATTATTTTAAAGAAAATGAAGAGGTGATTTATCCAGCACATGTAAATCCACAATTCATAGCTTCTTCATACGTGAATGTTTGCCAAGCCAGTTAAGTAAACACAGTCTTAAGCCAGACGACACCAACTTAGATATATGAGGGCATGCAGAGCAGCACACATTGGCTACCAGTGAATAATGTTCCTGTGCTCTGCAATGGTATTTTCGCATAAATTATATGCAACAAAAGGGCTAAAATGTCCTAGGGGGTGAGAAAATCTTTAGATCCTGGTGTGAACAAACCAGCTGTATAATAAAATTTTGGGACAACCAGGAAGCATGTACCATAAAATACTAACAGTTGTTGAATCTGGGTGATAGGTAGATGAATATTCATTAAATTCTCTGCTTTAATTTATCTTTGTAAACTAAAAATAAAATCCTAACACCTTCTCTCCCCAGTGACTGAATGGACCCCCTCTTGGCCAAGGGAGGACCCCAGAAATCCTTAAAACTGAGTTGTGGCCATGACAGGAAGGGAGGTCTGACATGCCTCATTGTACACCCTCCCTTTTGGAGTTTGGCTGGTCAACAAAAATTGACCAGCATTAATACTAAAACAGAAATCATAAGACAAAACAGACTCTGTGACAATAAGATACTAAATTATTAACAGGATGTACGGCCATGCAAGACAAAGGTGAAGTCACACCTGCAGGCCATCAATTTATCTAACAGTTCACTTTGAGTATATTGCAGCTTGCTCTATGATTAACAGACTTCCTTACCTTAAAACATTCCTTTCCACTGATTCCAAGCTTTTAGACAAAACTTTATTTCTTTAACCAATCACAAATCAAAGAATCTTGGCTCTATAACCTGTAAGCCCACACTTTGAGATGTCCCACCTTTTTAGGCAAAACCAATGTATACACTTTCCATGTATTGATTTATGATTTTACCTGCAATTCCTGTTTCCTAAAATGTATAAAACCAAACTGTAGCCCCGCCACTGCAGAACACTTACTTCAGGCTTCTTGCCTATGGCTCCCTGGGTCTCAGTCACACATATTTGGCTCAGAATAAACCTCTTTAAATTATTTTACAGAGTTTGGGTTTTTTTTTCTGTTAGCATCTTTAAAAATTTTATAATAAACACTCACTTGAAAATTCAAATCCTCAGGACATTCCAAATATCCAAGCCCACCACAGAGAGAGAAGCAGAGAGACTGTGGGGGAGGTGGCTTGGCCAGGGCAGAGTCTCTTCCAGGCTGGGACTAGAGGGAGGGTTTGGATGGGGGATTCAGGGAAAACTTGGTGGGCTGGATTTAAGCTGGAGGATGGGGAAAGCGTTCTGGGATTTTGACAAGGCTTGCCTGGGAAGCAAGGGAGTAAATGGATATATCATACCAGCACTGAGAAGTTCACAGAGTTCTGGAGGAAAATACCAGTTAGGAGATTCTCTTGAATTCTATGCTAAATGAAGTGTCTGGTCAGATTTTCCTGTGGGTAGAGTGGGATTCGTATTGGGACAGAGGAGGCTGACAACTCATTTAACTTAACTCTCCAGGAATTCAAAGACATTCCCCTTTATGCTTTGACAATTTCTCTAACAGATGCTTTAGGGTGGGGTGGAGACAGGAGTGTGCCGGGAGGGCTGAAATGGGCTGGTGTTGGTAGAAGCTTTATGGTGAATCAAGTCTTTAGCTCTGTGGGGACATGTCACAGCCAGTCCTCAACTTACAGTGGTTTGACGTAGGATTTTTCAAATTTAGGATGGTGCGAGAGCATTGCACATTCAGCAGAAACTGCAGTTTCAGTACCCATACGGCCATTCTGTTTTCCCTTTCAATACAGTATTCAATAAATTACATGAGATATTCGACACTTTATTATAAAATAGGCTTCGTGTTAGATGATTTTGCCCAACCATAGGCTAATGTAAGTGTTCTGAGCATGTTTAAGGTAGGCTAGCCTAAGCTATGATGTACGATAGGTTAGGTGTATTAAATGTACATTCGATACACAATATTTTTAATTTATGATGGATTTATCAGGATGTATGCCCATCGTAAGTTGAGGAGCATCTGTGTTGACCTTCAGTTTCAGTAAACTGAGGTGTTGCAATACATTAGAGAGGAAGAGGCAGAAAACTAACCTACATATTAAACTCAGGAGGAGCAGGATTGGGTCAGGATAACACAGAATAATCAGACTTACTTAAGAGCAGAGAAAGAGTTTGATGTACTTTTCCTTAAGTTACCACTTTGTCTATGAATCCTCCCTGATCATGCTACCCCCCCAAACATTGTCTCTCTTCTAATACACCATTCTTAGCACAACTTGTGGCACCTGGAAATTGTATTAGGTTGCTGATAACAGAAAACCTGATTATAGCAGTCTAGCAGAAATGTGACCTGACTATTCACAAGCCACTCAAAATTCCCTTTCCTTTGCCTTCCTATTTCATAAAGGCTGGAATGAGAGAAGACTCACCTTCTCAGACTCACAACTAGGTGGATGTGGCCAAGTGTCAAGAGTTCTGGCCAGTGAGATGTAGGATATCTCTGGGGAGGCTTCCCTTACTCTCCCTAAAAGATATGCCTTCATGAGATGAAAACTTTTGACTCTTTTTTTCCTTCCTACCTGTAATATGAACATGATGGCTGGAGGTGCAGCAGCCTTCTTGGGACCATGAGAACCAAATCCACATGCTAAAGTAAGACAGGAAGGCAAAAAAAGCCTGGGACATTAATGGTATCATGGAGCTGCTATACCAGCTATACACTGATTATGCCAATTTCCTAGCATATCAGGATATACTCCCCTTATTAAACCATGGAATCAGTTGAGAATTTTGTTTACCTATAAGTAACAGAATGCTTTACTTCCACAGCTTAAAAAAGTGAAAAGTTTTACTGTCCTATTCACCAATTCAACAAGAAGTCAGGGACTAGGAAGTTAAGAGCTGGTAGGGTGGCTCAATTATGTTGTCAGTGGTCCTGGCTCTTCTATCTTCTTAGCTTTTGCATTTTTAACGCATTGATTTTCTTTCCATGGTCATAAGATGGCTGCTGAACCTCCAGGCATCAGGTCTACATTCCAGGTAAAAGAAGTATAATCTTTTTAATGAGTTCAAACTTTGTCACATGGCCATTCCTGGCTGTATGGTGGATAGGGAAAAAAATCAAGTAATTAGTTTTCAAAGTCTACAGTAGAGGAAACAATGTAGGTTGGTCACTCAACATCCATTCCCATTCTCTCCCTTGCTTTCCTCTCTGTGTCACAGACATTTCTTTTTAACATTGCCGGATGAAGGAGTTACCGCTCCAATTAGACTGGAAGCCTTATGTATCCTGGCAGTGGCCAGCACTACGGCACGGACATTTTTTGAATTAATGAGCAGTCACTGCCTAGGGTTCTTATTTTCTGAAGGTTTACAGTCACCTTTGCTGAGTTATCACTCTGTAACTGATAAGACAACGGAAAGTAGGGCTGGGGAAAGGGCAAGAAAAACAGAGGCTGGATGGAGACTTGATAGTCACAGCGGTGGGATAATGGATTCGATTTTTTTGTTTGAAATTTTCTTTTGATGCAGAGACTCCTGATTCTGGGGATGCGGGGCTAGATGATTCAGATCAGTCTTCCCACTGAACACGACTTAAAAAGCTGAATGAAATATAAAAAACATGTTCTTGAAAAAAAATGAAAGACCTAACAAGAGAGTAAGGAATTACTGGGGCCAAGTTCTGAGAGTGATTCAGAATCCAGAGAGGTCAGCCTAGCACTTGGGGCCAGGTTTTCCCAGGGGCATTGTTGATTTGGAGGAGGTAGCTGAGAGACTGAGCTGTGCTTTGTGGAGCTGGGGGCAAAAGGCAGAATCCAAGGCCCATCAAGGCTCGGGCCTTGATAAGCAGTTTGCTCTCGCTTGGGATTCAGAGGACTGCTCCATGCGAATACGGTGACCCAGAAAGAAACCAGCCCTCACGCCAACCACTGTCACCTTCTCAGCCTAGAAAATCCCACAGGCTGATTTTGGATTAAGGTAATTCTGGAAAGCTAGGTTCCCCTAGACACTTGGCAAAGGAAGTAGAAAACCCTCATTGGAGAAAGATAGTATGTCTATAAAAATGTCTACAAAAAATGTTTCAAAACAATGTTGGCACCCAATAAAAAATTATCAGACCCGTGAGGAACTAGGATTCTATAAGCGAGAGCCAGCAGAAACAAAAAACCAGATCAGTCTTGGACTCAAAGGGACTCAAAATTCTTGAATTCTTGAATTTTCCTTTGATAGTATCTTATTGTTTTGTTATCACAAAATTTTATGCAGTATAATTACAACAATGAAAAGAAATTATATGAAGTAAAAAGCAAAAAACAGCTAGAAAGAAATCTACTATTATTGTATTGGTGGTGTCTGAGAGTAGCAAACTGGTGTTTGTTTTAACTTCTGTATTTTGCAGATTTTCTTTAATGACAGTTTTTACTGGAAAAAATACTTATGTAAAAGAGAAAGTGATATGGGGTGTAACCCAGAGCAGGGTTGAGTTCACAGGCATGCAATCTCTACAGTTGCTCAGGGTCTTGTGCTCAGAAGTTGCTGGTGCTTGGTTCAGTGGTCTGCTGTCGCTGTCTTGAAATTCTTAACTTTTAAACAAGAAGTCCCACATTTTCATTTTGCACTTGTCCTTGCAGAATATGTAGCTAGTCCTGACCAGAGGCGATTAAATGCTGATTTGTTGACTGCTCTGGTCATCAGCCTCTGGGCTTGCTCCAGTTTCCCCACTTCCTGCTGAAAGGCATTTAGTTTCTAAGTTGGAGTCGTGGCCAAACAGGTGCAGGAATGTTGGGATGTAGTAGAAAGAGCCCAGGACTGGATTCCAGTTCTGTCACTAGCTAGTTGTAAGACTAGCTCTTAGTAATCCACCCCTTCCAGCTCTAAAGTCATGGGAATCACAGCTGTGAACAGGGCAGTTAGCGCACGAGGTTAGAATCAAACAGTGACTGTCTGGTGCCCACGCTATGCAAGGTACCAGATGCCCTGAGATTCTGTGCAAACCGTGTTGGTGTTCTGCTCTTCACCCAGATTGGCCAGTCATCTTTCAGGGTAGCTCCCCTTGCTTTCTGGACTCGACTTATCTGAAACCCAAGTTCTATCTGGAATGACTGGAACCTCTTTCACTGACTGCTGCATCAGAAATCCCTTACAAAACGAGCGTGGTGAAAGAGCTCGGCAGACGCTGGGGCGCCAGAGCCCAGTGTGGGGACAGTCCCTACCACTTCCTGAATGTGCCAAGTGCAAGGCTTCATGCTAGGTTTTTTTTTTTTTTAAACTTCTGTTCCCATTTAATCCTTTTAAATGGTTTGGTCCTACTCTTATCTCTGTTTTTCACATAAGGAAACCGAGGTTTAAAGAGGTTAAGTAACTTGCATCTAGAAAGGGGTCTACTCCAGAAGCGTGCTCTTGACTACTGGTGGTGTTACTGACCAACACCAATAACGAAAGCCACCCTTGCTGCCTCGCCAGCCCTGAGTGGTTCACCAAGTCCATGTTTCCTCAATCCCAAGGTCATACGGCGGGGAGCGTAGAGGATAGGCGGGATTGACGCTACTGGAGATTTTGTAGGGCTGGGAGCAGAGCTGGACACGCAGTCCTAGGCACTAAGCATGCTACAGTTCCGGAAAATCACCGAGCAGCCCAAGGTACAGGGCTTGTCCTGTATCCCCAACCAACACTAGGCAAGCCGCACGCCGGGTCCCCACACTTCCCGCGCCGACAGGCGAAACCGCTAGCCGCGTCTAGGAGCGAGGCGCATGCCATACCCTTGCGCAGCGTCCACCTCCTCCAGACGCACGTGCTTAAAGAGTCCCTGCCCCAGCGCACCCCACCCCCCCCCACCCCACCCCGCCCCACCCCACCCCACCCCACCCCACCCCACCCCACCTCCGCGCCGCCGCTTCCAGTTTCCTCCGAGAGGCCGGCGCGCACGGCGGCGGCCACCAAGCGCCTAGCGGGCTTCGCCACCCACCTTTCCCCGCCCGCGCCGCTGCAGTCTCCGCCCGCCGGGGAGGGCGTGATCGGCAGAGCCGGAGCCGAGGGTGGGGCGCCGAGAGGGAGGGGATCCCGGGCTGCGCCGCGACAGTTGTCACAGTGGCAGAGGCGGCGGCAGCAGCAGCAGGTGGAGCGAGCTCCTGTACGAGCAGCACTTGGCCTGAAACCCACCGCGACAGCGCTCGGACGAGAGCTGGCCCGCTGGCTTGGAGCCCGTGCTGCCCCCGTCCGATCCCAGTTTCCCGAACGCTTGGTTGCCGGGCCGGGCCGGGCGGCCGGGTGCGCCTCGGAGCGCACAGCCTCGCCGGAAGCCGCGTCCGGGCGCAGACCTGCAGGACCTACCCACTCCTGGCCACCTAGAGCCCTTGTCTCCCAGAAAGTGCGCTGCTGCCGTGGGGTTTGGGAGGAGCTCGGAGTCCGCCCGGGCGCCCGGCTCCGCGCTCTCCGTCTGCGCCCCGAGGCGCGGGTCCTGCGCGGAGCGCTCGCCTCGCCTCCCCGCGCCTCCCGGCTTAGCGGCGGAGCCAGAGCCTGCCCGGGCTCCGGGGTCGGGACCTCTTCACTCGGGTTTTGTGGCGTCCTCGCGTCCGTCGCCGTGCTGCTCTCCAGGGCCTCGCTGGTTGGCATTTACCTGCAGATGTTCTCCGCTGATCCGGGACAGTTCCCGCCGACGGCATTCGACTCGCGCGAGGCCCGGGTGCGGGGTCGCCGGAGACTGCGGGAATCCAGCCTCTCCGCGCTGCCCCTCAAGTCTCTCTCCGTGCGCCCTCCTAGCCACTGGCCTTGAGAGGCGTGTGTAGACGTGGCTCCTTGCTGCCTCCCGGTTCTGAGGGAGTCGGTCCTCGAGGAGGCGCCGGCCTCCTGGGGCTTCTCTGCGTGTGGCAGGATCAGGCTCCGCCGGCCATGGCCTTCACTTTCGCCGCCTTCTGCTACATGCTGTCTCTGGTGCTGTGCGCTGCGCTCATCTTCTTCGCCATCTGGCACGTGAGTAGCCCCCACGGTCCCTGACTCTCTTCTTTCGCCCCAAACGCGCCCCTGTCCGCCTCCTTCCCGTTGCGGCGCGGAGGGACGGGGAGGGCAGCCGCTGCCGTCGGGGCCAGGCGGGGCTGGGCGTGCCCTGGATGCCCGGGATGGAGGCGAGGGACCCTTGGAGTCGGGGTAGGACACGTCTTCAGGGGCTGACCCTGCGTCCCGCGCGGTGGCGCCTGCGACCCATGTACTCCCCTCTTCTCCGCCCCTTCCCCCCTTGCGGGAGGGAGGCGAAGAAGGGGCGCGCTGTAGCCGGGCAGGTAGTCAAGTGGCTGTAACAAGTCAGCACTGAGAGTGGCAGCGTCGGCCATGGGTGCGTGTGGCGTCATTGGAGACAAAGTGGAAACGTGACGGGAGCGTGTAAAAGGCACTGTGGGGAGAGGAGGTGCTGGGGCAGAGAAGAAGCAAGGAGGCGAGAGAGAGAGGGGAGGGACAGGGGCAACCGAGGCCTGGAGGAGAGTCACGCAGGGAGTGACCACGAGATGGACCACAGTTCCCTCCTTTGCCCTCCTGGGTTCCAACTCCTGAAGACCCGTGCAGCTGTCAGACTCTGGCCAGGCCCCCAGCGGCCCCAGCTGGGGACGGGAAGCACAAGCTTCCTGCCAGACTTCCGGGGGCTACGGCAGGTTGACAGTTGACGGTGGTCGTGGGCCCCAATTCTTTAGGTGTGGTGTGTGAATAGAGGGCCAAAGCAGCGGAACGGAAGCCCCGAGGGAGCTGGGAACCCTAACTGGTTATATCTACTGTAACAGAATACTGTGATACTGGACTCTAATGTCTTCTGACATTTGCTTTCTGCTCATTTGAGAAAAAGATATATACAATACTATGACCACGAAATTGCCCCTCACTTTTAGTGAGTCAAGTCAAGGTCAGGTGAAAACAGAACCCTCGGTTTTCCGTTCCACACACGGTTAGGGTACAAGGCCGCCTACTGAGGGCTGAAGAAGCTGCTCTCCAGCAGACTGCGCAACGTTTAGCAAGTGGATGCAATTCTCACGGCTTCCTTCTCTGAAGTTAAGCTCCCTCTCCTCACCTTCGGCGGGTTGGTGGGAAGAATGGCCGAGATAGGTGTTTTAGAAGGAGTGCCACCGTGCACAGTCTCCCATATTTAACAGCCTGGCCCTGCCCAGCAAGTCTGGGTGGCAGAAGGACCCCAAGATGCCCGTGGAAGCATGGTTTTGGTGACCGTCTGGGAACTCCCCTGCAGTGGGAAATGACCCGAAACGCAGACCTGAAGAAAACTGCAGGGTGGGTGAGATGCCAGTGTTTTGTATAAGTGGTTTCCAGAATGAGAGATTTAGCTTAAAATAGAACTGAGCAGCTAGAGCAGCTCCTGCTACAAGGCTTTCTGACAGGGAGAAGGGGGAGCCCGGGGAGGAGGGGGAGCCCGGGGAGGAGGGGGAGCCTGGGGAGGAGGGGGAGCCCGGGGAGGAGGGGGCACCCAGGGGAGGAGGGGCCTTCCAACCCTGTAACCCTAGGAGTGCTACTTGCTGGCCTTCCTGCCATCTCCAAAGTGACAGAGTTGACCTGATGATTCCTCTGTTTCTAAGATTGGGTAAATCTGTGAATTGGTGGATTTAGGAATCTGGGGGTGAGAGAGAAAGAATTCAGATACAAAAATTTGGGGTCTGATCAAAAATCCTGCTATTTAGAACTTTGCGCTCTTGGAGGGTACAATGTTCCACCACTTCTAAATAGCAGGGTTTTTGCTCAGTCCCCCCCCCTTCCCTGTCAGAGAGCCTTGGAGGGTGCAAAGTTCTGTCACTTCTGAATGGCAAAATTAGACCCTGGAATACTGGGTCTAATGTGTGGTAGAAAATTGAGCCTTAAAGTGTTGACAGTTCTTAAAGGAAAAGGAAACTACCTGATTCAGAATAAAAAGGGGCACAGAACAGATCATGCCCAAGCTGTGCAGCAGACCTCTGCTAGTGTGTTTTAAAGGAACTTTCTCAGCTTCTTTGGACTTGGGGAGTTAATTGCATTCTAGAAGGCTCACTACTCCCTTTCCCCCCAGAAATACTTCATTTGCATTCAGGCTTGGAGCTCCCTGAACTGCCCCTGACGCAGAGCAAGTAACCAGAAAGAATAATTTCCTCTCACTCAGGAGAGATGATAAATAATTCAAGAACAGGTGAATGAAGTGAGTGGTTTGTGCAGCTGGTTGACTAATAGACGTTTGAATGAAAGTCGGGTGTCCTGGCGACCCTGCATTGGCCTCTGTTCTCCAGGTTTCTGACGCTCCCCTCGGCTGGGGAAGCTGAGTGCAGTCCAACCTGAAGTCAGGTTCTGTTCAGATTCCTTGTGGAAGTGGTAAGATTCTTGTTTCTAGTAATAAAAATAATATGTGCTCTTGGAATTCAAATTACAGTAACAATCCCCAAGTCTCAGCCTCTCTCTTTTTAGACATCTCTCTTTCTCCCCAAATCAAACAACCCAAACCCCATCACATTGATTTGGTTCCTGAACATTGAAATCAGGGGACATCTGAGACACGCTGGTTTCAGGGCACACTTTGTGTCTGTGTAGGTGTCGGCTACGTGGTGGTAATGATTTTGACCAAAGTTCGCGTTCTATGTTAGACTTTCGTCCTTGTAGCTTATATTCCTTGTGTATTTCTTGCTCTGATGAGCCATATATGCAATATATTGCAATATATTGCATAGCGTATATTGACACCCCAAATAATGATTAGAGCCTTAACAATATACAGCAGTTAACATGCCTGCCACACTGCCATGTCTCACAATGAATTAAGGTATGAATTTGGCACGTTTTTCTTACTTCATTGCACATACCTACTTAGGGGTAATCACAGTAGCTATAATACTTTTCGGTGACTGCTATAGGCCAAGCTCTGTTCTAGACACTTTACAGAGGACTTCTCAGAATTACTTTCAATTGTTCACTTCCTTTTCCCACCAGATGTCTTGGAGCAGGGGTGCATGTGATCAGTCCTAAGTACAACATTTCTTTCCAGTCTGGTTTTTGAAAATTATCTGCATTTGTTTTCAGAAGAAAATATTTCAAATTACCAATTAATTTACTTTATATCGGCCACCATCTCTGAGTACATTTGTCACATTTAGAAGAAGCAGAATAGAACCAAATTTTTTCTGTGGGTTTGCATACCTTCAGGCACATGGTAGCCCTTTAGCCCTCACAACTGATATTTCACAGGTGAGGAAACTGTGGATCAGAGGGGTTGTGAAACTTGTCTGAGGTTGCACAGCTGGTATGTATTGGATCTGGGATATTGAGGGTCTGTGAGACTCTTAAGCCCAAGCCCTTTCTCTAACTGTAGTCACACTCTTTGGATTGTTAACTTTGATAATAGTTTCTATCAGAAGGATTATATTTCTCTATATAAAATGAAGTTGGAATTTCTGATTGGAGTTATAACAATAACAGCAATAAGGCTCAAAACATACTATATATCCTTTTTTAAAAGAGGAAATTCTATTTCATTTTTTTTCAAATTAGGCTTTTGCTTATAAAATGATATAGGTTCAATGACCAAAATTTTGAAAACACAATGATATATAATGAAACAAAATTACCACTAATCTTACCGTGCAGAAAAGATTGGGTGTCTCTTGTGTATTTAAAAAAAATTGCAGATGGATGTTTAGAAGGGTAAACAGTGTTCTAAAGGGTTTCAGATGTGAAGTCGTGTATTTCCAGCCAGTGTAAGATGAATGGTGTTTACTCACAGAGCCTTCTCAGCTCCAGCCTTTGCGCCTGTTCACAGACTGTCTTATTTATGCAAACCCAGATGAAGCCATTCTTTCAAAAGATCAAAGATTCATTACTGGTTGTTTCAGGTTTTTAGCTTTTAAAGTTTTTATATCTAGAGTCAGTGAATTTTGACAATTTACAAATAAAATTAATTCCCAATAATCCTGAGAAGATTCAGCGTATCACCTCGCCTTGAACTTTCTTTGGATTCATAGCAGCCTTTGCTATCAGAGGGTTTTAACGGACCCCCGACAGACAATGACATATGTGTTTATTGGGAGGCAGTTTTGCCGGGCAAAGTGTCTTTGTGGCGGAGACTGTCCCCTAGTTCCAGCCTGTCACAGACTCAGCCACTGGAAACCTAGTAAACATCTCAGTTTCTCAAACTATCCATCTGGAAACACAAGTGTGTTTACGTGAAATGGCAGGGTGCTCGTTTTTAAGGCCCACTGTGGCATGCACGGATGCGGTGCTGTGCTCCTTGCCAGGCCTCACCTGGTCTCCGCTTTTTGTTCTGTTTGAGACACACTGGACCTTTCTAGCATCTGGCTTGCAGATGGGGTATCTGCGATCCCAGCCTGCCCTGTCCCCCGTTATATCCTCCTACCCCGTCACCATCCCTCTCGCCTAGAGTGGACAGAAGCTCCTGGAGAGCAGGGACCTTTTTTGCTTTACTCTCATTTCTCCAGAGCCTGGGACGGCACCTGGCACGCAGAGGGTGTTTGGTAAATGCCTGTGGAACAAATTCTCGTGACCTCTGGCTCAGCACGTTTCTGGCTGACATGGTAACTCATTTCTGATTTGGCTTCTGGCTACTTCTGAGGGCCGGCTGCAGTTTGGGCGCGTGTATTTTTCACGGTACCCTGGTGCTGTGAAACCTCGGAAACTGCAACTGTTGCAAAGAAGACTGGCCATTACCATGGGTACAGGGCCCATTGTGGAGCTAGTTCCCTGGGAGAGGGACCGCTTGATGATGGTGGAGCTAGTTCTCTGGGAGAGGGACCGCTTGATGATGGTGGAGCTAGTTCTCTGGGAGAGGGGCTGCTTGGGGAGAAGTTCTGGCCATTCCTGGAGAGAGAGCCTTCTCGCAGCTGTAGCGTTTGGCTGACTCATGTCACCTTGCCCTTGCTTGCACTGAGATGACAGCTGGCCATTTTCCTCAACTACTCCTGAAAAAAGAAGACTTTCGCCATCATTGTATTTCCACCACAGTCAGGTTGAGAGAGAGGAGACCAGGGCGTGGAATTCAGAGATCACCTAAAACCGGCAGGCACCGGCCCCAACCCCAACTGCTTGGTGAGGTTTCGAGGCCTCGCTGGGGTTGGATGTCACAGAAGCACTAAATCAACCTTTCTTTGACTTTAGAGTCACTGAACAAACATCAGTGTTGTGAGGCCTTCGGGAGGTGATTGGAGTGTCCACCTCTGCTGGCCCTGACGCCAGGCCGGGCACCGGCCTCATATCCAGCCCCTCCGGCTGCCCGGCCTCCTTCCCTTCCGTGTGTCCACATGCTCTGGGCTTTCTGCCCTGGACTCCTTTCCCTTGTGGACCTCCCTCCTGGTAAGGGTGCAGACAGATTCCTCTGCTGCCTCGTTCTCCTGTAGACATGCTATCCGGATGGCATCCTACCACCCTTCCTTGTCTCCGTCATCTGCCTCCTGTGGGTCACTCCTCCAGGGACCCTTGAGGACTTGGCACCTGGTCACAGTCCTGTCCTTAGTATCCTGCATTGTCCGGGTGCTGTCTTCCCTCCAGCGGCCACTTCCAGCCCTGCAGTCCCCCAGACCCCGACCACACCCCAGACCTGCCTTCCCGGTGAGAGCCCTGTTCTCTCCCTCCCACGCCCTGCTGTGCCTTCTCTTGGCCCTCGCTTTAACCGTGACTCTTCCTTCTTCTGTCAACGTATCATCCCTTGAAGATTCAGTTCCTCTTCTGTGCCACCAGACCTCCTTGCCTGCCACTCAGCTCTTATTGCTGCTCTCAACTGCTGTGTCCTGCGTCCCTTGTCACTCTCTGGGTGGATGCCTCGGTCTCCCAGGAGATTTTGCATGTTGTTTTCTGGGACCTGGACTGTTCCTCCTCCCTCTCCTCTGTGGATTCTTCTTTCTCCGGCGTTCCCAGCCCTGATCCTCCCAGACCCGTCCTCTGACACTGACCCGGGTGCCTGTGGCTGCGTGCCCCACACCCCATGTCTTGGTCCCAGCTGGACTCGTGTCTGTGCCCTCCTCCCTCCTCACAGGCCCGGGGACCCTCTCCGCCCGTCTACTCCTTCTGTAGTCACTGGCATGGCTGTTCCCTCCTCTCTGTGCCTCAGTTTAGGCTCTCGTTTGCTCTTTCTCAGAGCCTGGTGGTCCTTTCCAAACTGGCCACCTCGGTTATAATCTGCCCTGAATGAATCCACCCCAACACAGCACCAAGAGTGACCTTTCTAGCACCTGAAAGGATCTCTCCGTGCTATTCTAGACTAAAGTTTTCTCTGGTTTCTCTCATTTTAAGTTTATAGGGCTGGCAGGACCAGGTTCCCATTAGCTGTTTAAGTCCTTGTGCATCTTTGTGTTCCAGGCGTCCTTAGCGTCCTGCGGCTCCCCAGCCTTGTCCTCAGGAAGCCCACGCCCCTGGGTATCTGAGCCCCCGTCCACGGCTGCGTCCCTGGTCCCACTGTTGGATCAGTCGCACAGTGTCGTGTTTGTTCCCTTGCTTGGAACATAAGCTCCTGGAGGGCAGAGCTGCTGGCTCCCTGCAGCCGCAGTGCCAGCACAGGGCAGCGGCAGAGTAAATACAGTCAGGCTCTGGATGATTTCCTGTAGCCAACTCAAGCTTGACAAGCTCTTCCTCAAGGAATAGCTGCCCAGACTTACCTGGTTACACCTGTCAGCTGGATTCTTGTTAAAAATGTACATTCCTGGGCTCTGCTGGCGGCCCATGGATCCCAGACCTGGGGGCGCTCTCTGTGTGAGGGAGGGTAACTGAGCGCCAGTCCAGAATTGCTGGCTGGAGGGAGGCACTAGGTAGGGCAGGTGGGTCTGGCTGAAAGCGAGGAGGGCCCCGCTGGGCTGAGACTCTGCTGTCGGAACGATGAATGTCGAAGAGAAAGAGCTGTGGTCGGAAAGGGCTGTCAGATGGTGACTGCAGCCCCCGTGTGTGCCGGAAAGCAGAGGACAAGGTCGGGGGTGGCCCGGGCTGCTCGCCAGACCTTCCAGCACCACGTACGTTGACTTCATGCTTCAAGATAGTGGTCCCACTGGTACCTTGTGGCACCCGCGTTTGATCATGGATGACTGTGAAATACACCTTTCTCTCATCCTCTGACCATCACCTGTAGATAGTCCCCCTGTACCCTAGATAAGGCAGGTGTTAGATTTCAGCCGATGTGCTTGCCATTCACAATGCATCTGAGTTGCCTCCCCTTCTAGTAGTTGAGGATCCTTAGGGAAAAAACCCTGAACTACGTTAATCTAGAGAAGAGGAATTAAGTCAGTTCTGCTACATACAGAGGTCATACGCACGAGTGACAGACTCAGATCTGCAGGGTTGGAGGTGGTTACTCTTTTGGGATCATTTATGCAGAGTGTGTGCATCTTAACACAGGTAACTGAGACTTGCCTGCACTTCTTAATGGCACTCAGAGTCTGAGTAACTCCCATAAAGGTCACTGAAAACTCCTGGTGCACAGTTAAATCCTGAATTGGTCTCTGAGTACCAATCCTGGGCTTAATGATCAGGCTGCTACTATTTCCCATTGGCATAGAAAGAGAGGCCAACATGAGACATTCTTACGTTTGCTAAAACGAATCCCAAATATCAAACTAAAAACGATATCTAAGTGGAGACCAGGCTGTAGTGGTGCTGCCAGCATGTCTGTGTGCAGTGTTCTAGGCGTTAAAATACTTGAGAATCTTGGTTAGGAGATCCCCGCTCCCAGGCATGGGGATTGAAGACTAAGCTTGGGATTTCCTGGGTTCAAGACGCAAACTGCCTGCAGGATAATACCCAACCCCCAGTTTGGTGTGGGAGGCCTGCTACAATGTAGCATCCACTTACTGGCCAGCAATCTCCTAAAACTCCCTTCTCGCGGCCCCAGCTCCACTGTTAGACTTTATTGCCCTTGGTTATGTTTGTTTATTCCCTTTTCAACAAGGAAAGGCATCTTCCTTCTTAGGTCTGAGCTCTCTGCTTCTTTTACTGCCTGGCGCAAGTCTCACCATTGTTGCTCTGCTCGCTCCAACCTGCGAGCGAGCCCCTGCGACAGGACAGACTTGGGTGACCCTTTGCTCTTCTGCACCCGTGGCCCTGTGCTCCTGCGCTCTCCGCGCCTGTGCTGGGCTGAGTGCAGTGGCGCAACAGCGAGCGGCGCCCTTGGCGTCCAGTTTGTGCATAGGACTTAGGAGGACACAGTGGACACATGCTGAGTGTGACTGATGGTTGGTGGCTCTCAGACCAACCATGGACGGAGTAAAAATTGCCTCTTTGGCAGCCTCATTTGGCTTGGAAACCCAGACACTTGTGGATCCCGTCCCTTTGAAGGGAAGAGGGAGCCTGTGGCTTGGGGGACAGTGGTGGATGGCTGCAGGAGCTGCGCCCAGCAGGTGGCCCGGCTGTGGGCCCTGGCAGAGCCCTGGGCACTGAGGATGGCTGGAAGGCAGTCAGTGCAGCTCAGTCTCTGGCACCACTAGTCAGTCTGACAACGAGAGTCAGGTCCAGTCCGGCCAGAGGAAAGGCCGCTCCTCCAGGCGCACCTGGCCGCTGCCGCTGCCACCACAGGCCGTGGCCCTCCTGCCTGCGGGGGCCTCTGCAACACCACCTGACTTTTGGAGGCCATTGTCTTGGAAGAACAATTGAATTGCCCAGGCAGAGGATTGGTAAGGGCTCATGAGGCACACGGAGGGCAGGGGCCGTCTGTTTTACCTCTGCCTCCAGAACTCGCATAGACACTGACGAAGTGTATGTGGAATTGAGCGGGCATTTTTATACAGCCGGCATCATTTAATTAGTCTAGCCTGGGTCTAGGCTCAGGCCATCTTGTCGAGTTACCTGTTTTCTCTAGTTCTTTTCGCTGCTACCTTTTCCTCAATTTTCTCTCTGTTTCCCTGGCTACCTGACAGAGAGGGATCTTATCTAGCCCTGCAGATACTTTGGGCTCTGTCTGGCTCCTCTTTTTTTTTTAATTTCTTTTTTATTGTGGTAAAATATATATAACATGACATTCACTTTTACTTTTTTTCCCCTTAGGGATAGGGTCACCCAGGTGGAGTCACCCAGGGTGGAGTACAGTGGTGTGATCATAGCTCACTGCAGCTTCAAACTCCTGGGCTTAGGTGATCCTCCTGCCTCAGTCTCCTGAGTAGCTGGGACTACAGGCACACACCAGCGTGCCAAGCTAATTAAATTTTATTTTTTTGTAGATTCAGGGTCTCGCTATGTTGCCCATGCTGGTCTTGAACTCCTGGCCTCAAGAGATCCTCCTACCTTGGCTTCCCAAAGTGTTGGGATTATAGGTGTGAGCCACTGTGCCTGACCAATATTTACTATTTTTAACCATTTCATAGTGTACAGCTCAGCGGCATTAAATACTTTCACGTTGTTGTGCACCCATCACTCCACCCATCTCCAGAGCTTTTTCATCTTCCCAAACAGAAACTTTATACCCATTCCATAATCACTCTCCCCTCCCCACCAGCCCCTGGCAACCACCATCCCACTTTCTGTCTCTATGAGTTTGACTTTCGGTGCCTCAGATAAGCGGAGTCGGATGATACTCATCCCTCTGTGTCTGTTCACTTAGCATAATCTCTTCAAGGTTCATCCATGCAGCATGTGTCAGAATTTCCCCCCTTTTAGGGCTGAGTAACATTCCATTGCTTGTATACACTACCTTTTGTTTACCTGTCGTCTATTGATGAGCGCTGGGTTGCTTCCACCTTTGGCTGTTGTGAATAGGGCTGCTACGAACCACAATGCTGCTGCCGTCTCTGCTTCCTGTTCTGTGTATATACTCAAAAGGCCTGGAATGGCTGGGTCCACTGGTAATTCTGCGTTTCATTTTTTTGTGGCTCCTCTCATCTTATAAGCAGAAACTCTCTTGGTCCTGAGTCTTTGCTTTCCCAACCCTCTGGTCCCTGGCGGTTGCTGCCTCCTGGCCTCCCTCTCCAGGACGGAGCAGCAGCAGTGCCCCAGACACCCCAGGCTTACGCATTTGCTTAGATACCTGCTCTGTTTCACTACATTATTTGGAAGCTTCACGTCTTTTAAGTGAACAAAATAGTTATAAAATCTGTATTCAAGTCTTAGCATTGAGTGCTAGTTGTCACAAGTTTTGAAGGGTCCCAGAGATTTTACTAAAGACAACTGTTGGGCTTTGTAGGGAGTTTGCCTCATGCTCTCAGCCATTTCTTCCAGGAAATTCCATCAGGAAGAGGTTAGCAGTGTTTTCCATGGGTTCAGGGCTGAGAATGTTTTGGGTGTGGGAGAATGGAGAAATGAATCTGCCATTAGAAACAAACAGCATCTTGCCAAAAAACATTTGTTGTTGTTCATTAAAACCTCATTTGCATTTCTGCTCTCAAATCAGGGCAAAGGCCCAGCACTCCTTGGTTGGGCGGAGGAGGGGTGTGAGGACGGGACAGCTTTACCCAAGGCTCACGTTTCGATTTTTGCCCATAATCTGGGGACTCTGGGTGCATGGAAATGAAGTAGGTTAGTAACTCACTGGGAAACAATTTGGGGGATAATTTCATTTTCTGGTTTCTTTAACTTGTATTGAGTCACAAAAGTGGTTTAAAAAGAAACTGGATTTGTAAAAAAGGTAATTTCCCTCTCTCTCTCTCTCACACACACACACAAGAGCAGAAACCACCCACCTCTCACACACGCACACACACACACACACACACACACACACACACGCTTACACGCCAGTTACCACTGTGACAGCGGGCTCCATAGCAGTGCGAACCCCCACTCACCTGGCCATGTCCGTTGAGGGGCAGCATTGCTGTTTCCTTCCTCCTGATCAGGGTCAGTGGTGGGGGCTAGGGGATGCCTGCGTGCCTCACTGCAGTCAGCGCAGTTTGGGCTGAGTGCCTTAGTGGGAAGAATTAACTACACACATTTGCTTAATCATTGTTTGCTTTCCACCACCCAGCGGCTTGTGGCCAAGGGCTCCCAACTCTGTGTATGTGGCTCTCTCTTGAGTGTCATGAATACCAGACCCACCCTTCGGTGGGTGAGGTGGGTGGTTTCTGCTCTTGGGGGATGCCGTCTGGCCAGATGGAGCTGTAACTTCTGATCCTTTGCAGTGACTAGAAACCGTAGTCACTGCACCTAAGCACCGGTGCGTGCTCAGGACGCAGGTCTGGCTGAACGACCCACTGACTCCCTTCCTGTGGACCCCCTTCCTCCCAGCAAGGGAGGAACCCCAGGCCAGGCCACCGCAAATCCACCTACTTCTTCCCTCTGCATTCAGCGTCTCCATTCATAGTCTTTTCCGCTCTTGGCTTCCCATTTACATTGCTTCCTTTCTGTGGCCATGCAGCACTAGAACTCAGCTCCCCGCCCCCTGCTCAGCAGGTTCTCGGGGCTTTCTGGCTGGTTCAGGAAAAGTCTGTGGTTTTCAGTGAGTCCTTGGCATGAGGGGTTATCAGGCTTTGGCTACTGTTTCTCTTTTTCCTTTTTCACTATTCTCCCCTCTTCTCTTCTTTCCCTATTGCCTTCGACCTCCTTTTATCCCTTCTCCTTTGCACATATCTGAGATGTGTGGAGGCTGCATGGTATCGCTTAGCCCAGCTGGAGCGCCGAGGCCTGGGAAGCAGGCCGACACCACCTCCCAGCTCCGCGTCTGCAAGTGTGGGGTGGCATTTCCAGAGCGCAGGTCTGAGGTGTCTTTTTGTTTTGTGTTCACATGGTCCATCTTGATGAGGGGATGCAGCTCTTCTGCTGGGGAAAAATGCAGGGGAGGAAAGCAGAGTCTTGGCAATAACCTCCTTTTTTTCCTTATTGGCAACTGATTCATGAACTCTAAAAAAAGAGCTGATAGCAGCATAGCCAGCTAGCTGTAGCAGCCCAGATGGTCCCTATATAATAGAGACATTTGTATCTTGGATAAAAAAAAATTTTAAATGTGTTCTGTGAACCTTATTAAGAAAAGGAATTAGCAACTGCATTCAAGGGTTGTCAGTATGGAAATAGCCACATGATTAGCTAGTGCCCCGGAATGCAAAGATTAGGAAGTAGGACTCGTGTCTAGAGCCAGGAGAAGGAGAGCTGGTTGCAAGGGCAGTGCCCTGCGCTGTCTGTGTGTCTGAGATAGCTCACCCTCGAGCATGGGGTGAGCAGAGAGGGTCATGGGCAGAGAGGTCCCATTGGAGCGTGCATGCATGGGGCTGTGGAGCTGCATGTCGGGGCTCTGTCTCTGCCAGGAGTCCTGCAAGCTGGGGAGGCTTCGCAGCAGCTATGGGCAGACCAGGGCCAAAGAGAGCCAGTTTGTACCAACGGTTTCGGAATTCTGTACTGAACAGACGTATAGATTAACCTGCTTCCCTTTTCCTTCCTTTCTCTGTGGTCACATGCGACAGGCCACATTCTGCTACAGTGAATCTCATGGGCCTGGCCTGAAATCTTAAGCAAACTTCTGTTGTTTTCATTGTCTTATGTCATCAGCAGGCCATTCGTTGGGTAGGGCTTGGAAATCCTGGTCCGATGGGGCTCCGGCTGCAGTGGCTGTTTCACAAGAGGACGGACTGGGGGTGCGGCTGGGCAGGAATCTGTGAGAGCCGCTGGGATGGCGCGTGTGAGTGGCGGGGCTGGGGAGAGGTGGTCTCCTAGATCATGTGGAATCCATACCTGGAGCTGGGAATCGGACCAGATGCTACGGGACTTCAAGCCACTCCATCGTCGTGGGCGGGTAACTTATCCAGGGATAATATTTCTTGCAGGTTCTGGAGAGTGGTGGGAGTTGAGTAGAGGCCAAGAAAGCATATGTGCAGACTGGAGGAAGGTGTGTTGGGCCTTGACACCCTCTTCTCCTACTGGCTGGCAACTTTAGAACCAAAAGTCACGCCCTGGTAAGGGGCTGGTGCTGAGTGGTGATCCCCGGCACACCTCCCTGTGGCTCTAGACAAGTGCCCGCATCTCCCCGGGCCTTTTGTTTCCTTGTATGTCAAATGAAGTGTGGACAAAGTGATTGCAGAGATCCCGTCTGCTTCCACGATTCTGTGGTTGTCCCGCCTCTTGCTGTTTGGCTTTCTTCCGTCATGATTTTTCTTTTTCGACGGCCTCCCTGGGTATTTGAGGTCAGGTCTCTGAGTAGGGAGTGTATCACTGAAGGTTCTCAGAAATCAGCTCTGGCCACCTTAAGCAAAAAGGGATTTAGAGAAAGGGAATTGGAGTGTCCATTGAATGGATGGAAAGTCCGGAAAACAAAGCTTGAAACAACAGAATAACCAGATTTATTTAGATCTCGTGCTCGAATCACTCAGAACTTCTAAGGCCGAGCTTGGGCGGGGGTGTGCCTGTTGGCTGGGCCGAGCGGGAGGAGGAGTATGGCAGGGTCTCCAGCCGCCCTCTGGCCTCCCCAGGGTAAGGGCGGGCCTGGATTTCCCTCCCACGCAGGGCTGTCCCCGTGCGTACCGGGGCAGGGAATGCGGCAGAGGACATCAGACGCGGGTAGAAACAGGGCATAGATGTGCATGGCCAAAAAATGCCAGGTATTCACAGCCAGGGCTCTTCAGTTCACCTTTTTAGCCTGTCGCCTCACCTGGATTCTGGGAAAGCAAGATTTTCTCTAAAGTCAAGGGTAACTTCTCATCGCCACAGGCCCTCTGATGCGCCTCCTCCGTGAGCTGCAGACTGTTCCCTGCACTCACAGCTTGAGGAGGAGCAGCTGGGGTCTGGCCAGGAGGCTGGGCTTCCTGGACTGCTGGCCCTGAGCGTGCTTCCCGCGGGGCGACGGCTGCCCACGGCCGCGTCCTCGTGTGTAAGGCCTTCCTGCGCCGCGCGTCCTGAGCGGCGCTCTGGCGGAGTCCGCTTGCCTGAGGGCTTGGCGGGCCTGGCAGAGCACACTCGCGTGGAGTGGGCAGCGTGTGGATCAGCAGCGAGAGAAAAGGTTTCTTGTCAATTTAGTGTCTTCTCGTCTGTGTGGGTCCAAACCCTGGAGGATAATCGATGCAGTGAGGCCCGGCTCTTCCTTCCTTCTTCTTAGCATCCCCTTTGGAGCGTGAACCCCTGCCCCCCAACTCCTCCCCCTTCTTGAGAGCCACCTCCCCGGTTGCCCCCGTCTAGCCCGTGCGGAGCAGATGCGCCCAGTTTCAACTGCCTGCCTCACACAGACCCAGGGACGGGAGGCCCCTCAGCCCTGTCCGCACCACTCCACCCGGCCCTGCAGCCCGCCGGGGCCAGTCCCTACCGCTGCCCCGTGGGACAGAGTAAGTTAGAATATTCTGCTCTGCAAATGGGAGGCAGGAGCAGCTCTCCCCGGGGAGGGAGGAGACGCTACTGGGCAGAGCTGAGCTGTGTGCTGGCACCTCTGTTACACTTGTAGCAGTTCCTTAAAGGAGCCAGGTGAAGTTTGGCGTGGCAAGATTATTAGAGCCGGTAGAAAAATGACTCTAGGGCAGCGTGGCGTTTGCAAGAAGTGAGTGCCACTGAGCTACAGGGAGGGGCATGAAGTGCTGGGGGCGGGACAGGGATGTTGGCTCAGACCTTGCAGCCCAGCAGAGCGGCCCGAGCACCGACCCTGGCAGCCAGAGCTACGCTGTTTCTGGGACCTACTTTTTAGTCCCTTCACTCCTTCGGTTTTTCAGTTTTCTCCTTTTTCCTTTCTTATGTCTAAATATAAGAAGGTTTCTGGAACATTTTGTTCAAAAGAAAAAAATATCAACAATACAACAAACCAAAACCCAAGACAGTGAAAGGTCTGGGTTAAAGGTCTCAGTGGGAGGCAGCGGCGGCCGCCCGGTCGCTAGGCGCGTGCGTGGCTCACACTGGCACGGCGCGTCTTAGCGACGGCTCTTCTGGTGACAGGGCAGGGCTGGGAGGGTTTGGCTTACTGTTTGCTGATTTGTTTTCTTTTAATTTGACACGTCTCCCGCCTCCACCCAGCTTTCTTACGAGAGTGAAGGTAGTGCATTTTCGGGAGTGGGTTGGCACCTGCCCCTGGCTCACCTGTAGAGCCAGGTTTTTGGAGTCATATAATCACACAGGTGTAGAATTCGACACCTGCCAGGCCTCGCCCCTCTGGTGCCATCTTCTCATTTGGCAATGAGGGTGCTTTAACCTGGAAGGGGAACGCCACGTCCCCTGATTCCCGGTCGGCGCTCCTTCTCCGGTTCCAGGAGCTTTCCTCAGACAGGCTGTTGTGTTCTGTAGCAACATCAATAAAGAATGAAAATGGGTCTACTCGATCTTTCCAGCTGTGTGTACCAAGTATCCACACTTCCTCCACAACTCGTGATCGGATCTTGTGATGTTTGGCTGTTTTCTAGACGGGCTAGAGAGAAAGATGTTGATTGAATTAAAAGACGCACACTTGTGATATTCAGCCAATCCCCATATTTAAGGTATTGCATGGCCCTGAGGAATATGTGAATTAGAGGGTTGTTTTAAAATTTTTCACCTATTTACTTCATCTCTGTCTCTCTGATTTTGAGAGATTCGTTCTCCACTTGTGAACAGAGGTTTCTGTCTAAGAGAGCCTGGCACGTGCCCACGGCCGGCAGTCGGAGTTGCGAGACAGGACGTGCTGTACCTGGATGCCTGTGCCCGGGCCACCCTGATAAGTCAGTTCTCCTCTCTCTGGGTTGCAGTCTCTTTAACTGTAAAACACGGGGCAAAACAGTTGCTTCAGTCTCCCTGTGTTCCGAGTTGGGGGTCACCCTCTCTCTTGCCTCAACACGGCTTTTGGGCAAGGTGAGGGTCATGCCTTGCAGGCGCACTTTGGCACTGGCCCCGCCAGCCTTCAGAAGCTCTTGTAAGCCTCCAGTGCAGCCAGGCCCTTCCTCCCTCTGCCGTAGTGCCGTCGGACTGCACGCAGTCTCACAGACACGAGGCCGTGAGCAAGGCACTGCTGCCTGTGACTACGTGGCTGGTCGAGGTCTTACTGCTCACACTGTCAGCATGTTGCCGCCACCCTCTCGGCTGGGCAGAGGCAGAGCGCTGCGGGGTGGCCCCTCAGAGGCCCTTCCCAGCCCTTCAGTGATCCTTTGGGTGACTGGCATCTTCTGTCTGCACCCCCACCTCTGTCTGGTCCCCCTCTCTGCCACTGGCACCTGTGACCCTTGCCTTGCAGAGCACAGTCAGATTTAATGGGCTTTAGTGCTTTAAAAATTGATGAATAAGAAAGAAATATTAAGCAAGTGGCATTTCTTGTTTATGATGTCTCCAAGATAGAAGCCCTGCTTCTGAGTGTGACTGAAGTATTTCCTGCCTTAACAACAAAGGAAAGAAAAGCCTCATGCGGTGAGATCTGGAAGAAGGCCTGGCAGCCAGCAGCAACGGCGAGAAGGGCACCTTGACCCCACACTCCTGAGCGTCTAGCCGCCTCTGGGAGGCTTCGCTGTCCGTCCTGTGGTGCGGGGCAGCCCCCTGGGGACAGGCGGGCAGTGTCGGCAGAGATGCCGGCGAGGCACCCAGGAGGCGGGGACATTGACACAGCTTTGGCCCGGCCCCTGCCTCCAGGCTGGACGGGTCAGCCTTTCTCCGGGGCCTCCAGGAGACCCTGCAGACCTCTGAGCCTCTCCCTCTAGGCGCGCATGCTGATGGGTGGCTTCTCTGTGGCCGTCCTTCCTCGGGCGTGGCAGGCCTGACTTTCTGAATCTGGGCTCGAGAACGCCCCTCTGGTTTGCCTTTCCTGACGTTAGCAGCCTTGCCCCGTTTCTGGGCCTCAGTTTTCTCGGCTGTAAAAGGAGGGTACCAGGGTTAGTGGTTCCCATAGCCTGCTCACTCCTTGACTTTATTTCTCAGAAGGTCTTGGGCGGGTTCGGGACTCCAAGCTTTCAGCTCTTGAGTGACTCAAACATGCAGGCAGCATCAGGAAGCGCCGGGCAGGGACTCTGGCATGCCAGGACACTCCGAGTGGTCGCCCTCGTCGGCCCGCTGCAGGACCCCACGCCGCATAGAGCTCACCGGGTCATCACATTCGATTTCTTCCCGCATCTGTACCTCTAACGTGTCGTTATTTCCTTTATTTGCAGTTTTATTTTCCACCAGTCCTTCTTTCCAATCTCCTTCCTCCTCCAGGAAGTTCCCAGGATTTGCTGCCTACCTGCCGGTTTCCCTGCCGACTCGGGCTGCCCTTGCACCCTCAAGGTGACATGTGTCTCTCACTGCGGAGAGCGAGCCTTACTCTTTTGCCCAGGAAATGCATTCGCATGGTGGTTGGGTCTGCAAATTCTTCTCCCCCAGTAAGAAGGTAGATTCCTGAATACCCTTCTCCCCTCCCAGCAGGAGCCCAGGGTAACGGGGGCTCAGTGCCCACTGCTGGCCTCTGAGCCCTCTCGTCACTGGAAACTGACAGCCGCTGCCTGGCATCCCCTTCAAGCAGATTTCCCAGTGTAGCACAAGAAGCCCCATTATCTGACGATGGTATGATTCAGACCTGGATGGGGTCCCCATGTCCCCCCCTCCTCCAAGCCCCTCTGGCTTGAAGGGATGTGGCTGAAAAGGGGTGACACCTGGTGCCTGTCTTGCAGCCTTGCTTTCTTCTCTCTGTCCGTGTGTGCAAGCGCGCTGGGAGCCCTTGCTCCGTGACGCTGGTGCGGGCTCCTTCCCCGGCCTCCTCTGCCTCTCTTGGCCGTGCTGTTCGTGCTGTTCTCGCCGCGAAGCAGGGTGGCTGGCGCAGTGACGGCGGAAGCCCCGTTCAGCTCCTGAGCTGCACAGAGGCCCTGGCTTCTCGAAGCTCCTCACTGCCCTGAGCCCCGCCACGGCCGTCACCCTGAGAGGCGATTTGAAACGTGCTGCTCAGAAAAGCCCTTTCTTTGCCAAGATGTTGTATCAAGTTTGTCTAGCGGAGCCACGTGCGCTCTGGGGCGATTCAGGGCCCCCCAGACGCTCGGAGCCCTTCGTGTCTCTCCTGCTCCTGTGATTTTCTGGATAATTTATCCACCCCTCAGCATCCCCACTTCCTTTCCTAGCTATTCTCTGCTCATTAGTGTCTGAGCCCAGAGCCGGCAGGGACCGGAGGAGCAAGCGAAATGAAAATCCCTTCCCTTGCTTCCTGGGCCTGCCCACTGCGTGGGGAGGGGTGCACAGCGCTGAACCCGGGGACAAGAAGTTGGGTGATGATGGGGGATCTCTGCCACCATCCGTCAAGGTTCCCTTTGTGGCGTCGCCCCTGGGAGGTGGCTGGGTGGTTGGTTGCTAAGGGGCAGGGGCTGTTGGGGTGGGCCAGCACCCACTGCATGCGCTCTGAGCAGCAGATCTGAAGGTGAGGGACCGAGGCACACTTGAGTGTGAGCGAGCGTGGAGGTGAGTGGAGGTGGCTCGTTCCTTGAACGAGCTGACATTCAGCAGAGACTACACCAAATTCTTTTACTCTGCATGTGCTATATTTGCTTCCCTCGTTGGGGAAGCGCAATTCCCCAGGGCCTCCGGCTCGTTGCAGTAATTGGGATGTGTAATTGCAGCTGGAGTCTTCAGTGGCAGCAGCCCTGAGGGAGGGGCTGGGCTAAGCCTCCTGAGCTGACACACCAGCCGAGGCAAGTGTTTGGAGCATACGCACTTTGGTTTTAGCTCTTACATTCCTGTCCTCAAACATGTCTACTTGTTGTGCAGTTATCGAATTACCCAGGATCCTGGGCCCTGGAAACAGGAAAGAGCAAAACAAGGCGTACCCTGAAGGAGATAGCAGTCTACTGGAGACAGCAAATGAAATAGGAGGAATCGTACTCGGTGTGGTGGTTTCTGTGTCCAAGGTGCATTTTATTTGCGGTATGTTTTGAGCATCGAGTCCAGCTACGTCTGTGTGGAGGCTCCCTACATTTAAGGAAACTGGGGAGAATGCAGTGAGTTGTTCTGTACAACAACACTGGCCTCCTTGGGGCCCCGAGGGCCAGTCAGCGTGGCTGGAGGGATGCGGGCAGGACCAGAGCCAGTGGCAGGGAGCGACGTGCAGCCTGCCCGCTGGGGCCCTGGCCAGTCAAGCCTCTCTGGTCTCTTCAGAATGGGGACGCAGGTGTTGGCTGCAACACTGGTGAAACTAGAGGAGTGTTTGACTTGCGGTAGAGGCTCAGCGACCTTGGGGACCCCTTAGATTGAAAGCTGCCCGAAGGCAGGGCCCAAGTTGGCCTTGTTTTTAGCCATTGCTGCAGCACCGGGCACGGGCCTGCGTGTTCGACCGTGCTTGCCGACTGAATGCGTGCAAGGGCTGCGGAGAGCTCTGTTGGATCACTCCACGGGAAGGTGGCGCTGTGGACCTAGACTACAGAGTATGGGGGTGGGGTTGGACGAGGCGAAGTCTGAGGGACCTTCTGGCCCTGTCATTCTGCCTGGCACGCAGCGGGATGTCTTTGTGGAATTGAAACAAATTCTCCAATTCTAAGGAGGAAAAGAGTGTCCCGATGACTCTTATCCACTTAGCTTTGCTCCCACCCAATCTAGTTAAGTTTCTCCTGGCGGCGCAAGCAGAACGCGTCCTTTGTCCCGCGGATCCGCGAAGCTGGCCTTCTGAACCGTCCTGCCTTCAGCGAGGCCAGATTTCCCTGCCAAGCTGTAATGCTCAGCCGTGGCCACCAGAGGGCCGAGGTTTTGCACAACCACAGCCATGAGGAGGACGGCTCCAAGTTCAAAGGTCTTGTTCTACGAAGACAACTCAAGTTTCCATCTCTCATCAATGGCCCATCATCAGAGGAGGGACAGCAGCAGGGAGAAAGGCGCAGAGAGGAGGGTTGGCTCTCAGTCCTAAGCACACAGGATGACTCGGATGTTGCCATGTTTTTAACTCTCTTGACAAACCTGAGATCCCTGGAGAGCCCTAGGCCAGCACTAATCCTGGAGACTCGCTAGGCAGTAGGCGTGCGAGCAGCCAGGTGCACGCACGCCTGAGCGGGGCGCCGAGAAGGACAGTGGTGTCTGTGCTCCGACAGACGCTGTGCGAAGCGGCTGGCGGGGGAAGTGGAAGAGTCTGAGGGCCTGGGCAAGGAGGACCGGCGGACGGAGGGCAGGGCCTGCCGCACCACCTGGAGCAGGGGATGTGGAAACTGCACACTCTCCCTTCCAGGCCTGGCTGCTTTATTTCAGTTTTAAAGACGCAGAAATGCACAGCAGAAGTGAGGTCTTTACCCAGGAAAACCAGTACGCTTGCTTCCTGCACCCGTCCACCGTGTTTGATCTATTCTTTCACCGCCTCCCCCTTCCCTGCCCCCCATTTCCCCCATCCCCCCTCCTGAGTTACTTTCTTGGGTCTTGCCTTGTTTGGTGTCTGGTCACAGAGTGGTACTACAGTGGGCGCTCAGGCCCCAAAAGGTGGCAGGCCCAGCTCTCAAGGGCAGGCCACCAGGCAGTGACAGGGAGACTTTGCCGGCCCCTCTGCCTCTGCTCCCCTGTCGGCGCGTGCTGAGTCGTGCGCCTGTCCCAACACTGCCTGTGGGAGATGCAAAGCCAGAGCAGCGTGGAGCCTTTTCGGCAAAGGTGGGGCTGTGCAGCTCCCCACGGCGAGGTGACATCCCTCTTTGCTCTGATGCGCCTTTTTCCAGAATATGGCGGGCGGCGAGGTTTAGGCCCTGGTCCAGTTCAGGGTCCCATGTGGAGCGGCTCTGCTGCGGCAGCATGTGCAGCAGCCATCGTGGCCAGCAGGTGTTCACATCTAGTGTAGCCTAGAAATCTAAAGAAAAGCACACCCAAATCTTGTCATTTTCCCCACTCCCCACTGCCACCCCCCTCCCAAAACAGGAATTTATGTTGCAGCCTGTTCTCTTTCTCTGGCCATCTTTCCCTGAAGCAGTTAATCAGGACTGGAATGGCCAAAGGGCAGGAGGCAATGGGGAGATGCAGAAGGAAAGCAAGGGACCATGTTTAATTCATAAATCAGCTAATCTCTTGCCCTCGGCAACAGGCAGGATATTTTCGGCCCTGTGCTAGGTAGCCCTTTAGGGAAACCAGTGGTGTTTAATTGTATTCATATCTATTGAACACCCATTCCTCAGCCACTGTATTTGGACGTAGGGGATATAAAAAGTAAGGAAAAGGACCTATCTAAGATGATAACTCTAACATAAGACAGCAGAGGTCTACAGTGGAGGTTCAACAGGGTCACAGTTGATTGGGGACATCACAGAGAGGTGGCATTTATATGAGCCTGAGCATTTTGACAGATGGAGATGAGGAGAAAGATGAAGGGATTAGTCTTCCCAACCTAAAGAAAGAAACTGAGGCAAAATTCATATAGAGAGTTTAATTGGGGCCAAGGTTGAGGACAGCTGCCTGGGACACATTTCCAAGCTGCCTTGGGGAGAGCTCCACCAGCCTTACTTACAAGCAGGTTGTTTTTTTTTACTCCTTTCTTTCTTTTTCTTTTCTTTTTGAGACGGAGTCTCGCTCTGTTGCCCAGGCTGGAGCACCGTGGTGTCAGCCTAGCTCACAGCAACCTCAAACTCCTGGGCTCAAGTGATCATCCTGCCTCAGCCTCCCGAGTAGCTGGGACTACAGGCATGTGCCACCACGCCTGGCGAATTTTTTCTATAGTAGAGATGGGGGTCTCACTCTTGCTCAGGCTGGCCTCGAACTCCTGAGCTCAAACAATCCTCCTGCCTCGGCCTCTCAGAGTGCTAGGATTACAGGCAGGTTTTTAAAGGCAAAAGGGAGCAAGGAGTGGGCTGATACAAAGTTGTTTGATGGGAATTCTCAGTGGTTTTCAGAGATAACATTTGTTTGTGATTGGCTCTGCAGTGGTGAGCTCTAGGGCGTGAGCTACCGAGTCCGTTGTAAGGCGTGTGATGCCTCTTGGCATCAGTCCAGAGCACACATAGCAAGTGGCTTCGAGAGGTAATTATTTTAGCTTGGGGGAGGGAGTGAGATGTGGCTGCTGTCACACTGTCTCGGTTCAGTGCCTCTCTGGGACTGAGAAGAAAAGGGGCGCACATTGCTTTCCATTCTCAGTCCACACAACCAGGATGTGTCATGGGGAACTCTCCAGCAGTCTGGTCTGCTTGTCCGTGGAGTACGAGTTTGGAGGAGGGGCCGCTGAGGTGGAACAGGAGTGTCTGACCACCTCCTGCCGGGGCCTGGGGACTAGGGCTGGGCGGAGGCTGGGGAAGCAGCACTGGCAGGGACTGGGTTCCGTGACTCAGGCCGTGCAGCAGGGAATTCTCACCCGAGACCCGACGTCGTGACAAGAACCAGAGCAGTGAATGGGTCAGAGCCCTGAGGAGAGAGTGAAGCTCAAGAATTTAGGAGAACATGTGTCAAGCCCCTTCTGGAGAGGACAGAGGCTGGGACAGCACCAAGGCTGTGTAGCCGGGTGGATGGAGGTGAGAGAACAAGCAGGCTGGGGGCGTGCGGCGTAGGGGGAGGGTCAGAGCACCAGCTGGTGCTCCCGGACCAGCGTACGGAGCCCCGAGGCGCAGGGTCCGGGTGGGCCAGGCCAGCTTGCAAGACCAGTCGCAGATAGATGAGACCAGAGTTAGAACATAGCTGGGCTTTGGCACCGCTCCACCTGAGGGGTGCTGGGTACAGGAGCAGGCCAGGTCTTTGGAGAGGTGTGTTGATGAGTCCTGTTCTGGGCATGTTGAGTTTGAGGTTCTGGAGGAAGCTGAGGAGGAAACTTTGGATCTGGAGCCAGGAGAGAGTGGAGAGCCAGCGATGTCCAGATAGGAGTTAGTTATCCTGGAGATGGTAGTGGGACCCTCGGGAGGGATGAGTTCACCAACGCAAAGAGCACCGACGGAGAATACTTCCCATTCATCTACTCATCTGTCAAGTGTCTGTTTCCTATCAGGCTCCATAATAGTCTCCATCCTTCAGAGCCATTGAGGCGCAAAGAGCACTGCCAGGGCTCGGGGAGTTTGCATGCTGAGATGATGTTAGAGATGTGGTAACACCTGATTTTGCCTTGACCCAGTCACTTCTCCCTTGAGATGCCTCTGAAGGAGATCTAGATACGAGGAGCAGCTTGTAAGGACTTATTAATCTTTTGGTGCATCGTGGCCCTGCCCACCAGTAGGCAAGGCCTGGTTAGGTCCTGCAGTCAGATTAGTAACCGTTCTTTCCTTGTAGGGCAGAGCAAGGGGGTTCCCAGCCCTTCCACAAGCATGAGCTCCGACCACCACTACAAAATGCCTGTTAGCAAAGAGGACATAGAAAACTCAGAAGTTGTGATTTATCCTGAGTTGTGAATAATCCACCAACCCTTGTTCCTGGAGTTTATTCTTTTCTGAATCCCAGGCTTCTGCAGCCAGCCCCTCGGTGCTGGCTCTTTCCTCATTTGTGGTGCTCACCAACTGTGGCAAGCACAATAATGGCCCTAGAAGACGTCCAAGTCCTAATCCCTGGAACCTGTGAATACGTCACCTTAGGTGGCAAGAGGGACTTTGCAGAGGCGATTAAGTCAAGGGTCTTGAGATGGGGAGATGATCCTGGGTTATCTCAGGGTGGCCAGTGTAGTCTCCAAAGGTCTTTATAAGTGAAAGAGGAAGGCGGGAGAAACAGGAGATGCGACAGCTGAAGCAGGAGTCAGAGTGACGTGACTGCTTGCTGGGGACCACGAGTCAGGGCATACAGGTGGCCTCCCTCCGAGAGCTATACACAAGGAAACAGCTTCTGCCCTGGGGCCTCCAGAAGGAACACAGCCCTGCTGACACCTGGACTTCAGCCCTGGGAGACCCATTTTGGACTTTTGATCTCTAGACCTGTAGGATAATAAATTCGTGTTGCTTTAAGCCACTAGATTTGTGGTCTGGATTTATCACTGCAGCAATAGAAAACTAGTACCATAACGTGTACCTAATTTGCATCGTATTACATAATAGGTGCTCAATTTAACTTATTGGATGAATTATGAATCCCATATTTAACTCTAACTCCCAAGGATTCTCTCCAGTGCTTTTTGACATCTACTTGGCTTCATTTGGATAGCTAGAAATGTGGGGAAAACTTTGCCCAAGCAAAGAAATCACAGGGGGTTTCTCTTCTGTAAATGCAAAATGATCAATTCTCCTGCCCAGTCCACAAAATGCAATGTCTGCTGGGGCAGTGTTTATCCCTGTGAGGACTAACTACTGCTGTGACTCTAGCTTGCCTGTCACTGCTTTTATAATTTCTCTATCATAAATCCAAGGAGAATTCTTACAAGTTTAAAGAATCAGGTGGGATGACAACTGCACATAATTGTTGTCCTTAAGGGAATCTTAGAGATCTTCCTTTGAAATGGCAGGCATTTTGAGTAAGCAAGGTGTGGTTTCTGCTCTCAGGGTGCTCATCTGGGCTGGGAAGTGTTATGTACAATTATCTACAAAAGTAGATAATGATGAGCACAGAATGTTGTGTGGCAGGGGCAATAGCTGAAGTTCTGCTTTTTACACAACCTAAGTGTCCTAAGAGTGACTTAATTCCCCAATGCCAGGCTTGCAGCCACATAGGAACTAGCTGCTGGGGCTGGGGAGCAGTTTTGGGGGTGACTTGGGAGACTAGGTGAGCTTGTGCAGACTCTCAGGGAGGTGGGGCCTAAGTAGCGCTTTTCAATGGGATGGAAGTTTCCCTGGCCTCCAAGCAGGGAGTACCTGCTGAGTACCTACTTCCAGGAGGTTGCACAGACTAACCAATTTCATTTTAAGTATTTGGAGGCCAGCATGTAAATTTATGTAAAAGAATGCAGATGAGCACCGGAGCCCAGAACTGGCTCTGTTCCCCTACATAGGATAGCACCCCTGACCTGTGGCCCTTATATTTAGTTTGCTTTTCGCTCTGGGACTCTGGGGCTGTTGTGTTGGCAAAACTTGGCAAGGGTGGAGGGGCGGGCAGTGGAAGAAAGGACTGTTTTAATTTAGACAGCCACAACAACAAAAGTTCTTTTAGCAAATTGGCATGCTGTTCATAAACAGCTTCTTATTCACACGGGGATTTAGAGGCTTTGTAAACTCCCTTCCTGGAAGTAAGAAGTTGGGAAAGATTCGTCAGAACCCAACTCCTGAGATGGTGGCTCCTTGGCCAGCTGTGGACCCCCCTTGCTGCTGCCGGGGTTCAGGCAAGGACCCTCTCAAGCCCAGGCTCCTTGGGTAAGGACAGGAGGGGAGGTGCATGTAGCCCATGTGTGCAGTGTGGATGCTGGCTGGAGTCCCTGGAGCAAGTCCTCAGCTCTCTGTGTGGTGGTTCAGGGGGGAGGCTCAGGTTTCCAGTAGATAGTGGCTGAAGCGACAGTGAGAGACAGAGAGGACACACACATACACAAGCACGAGGTCAGAGCTAATGGATGTTGCAGTGGGCAACTGCCTCTATCACGTGGGCAATTTAGTTGGAAGCAGTAAATTTGAAGAGGCAGTAGAGTTGGAAAAGCAGGGAAATAAAATTAACAGTAAAATAGCTTTGGGGAGTATTTTCCTGATTATATGAATAATGCACACTTGCAAAAATGGAAATAATACAGAAACGATATAAGGAAACTCCCTAGTGATAACCTCTATTATTCTGTGACTGTCATGTATCTCTTTATGGACACACATACACCCATTCGTACATAGATGGAATTGTATGGAATTATACTTCCAATTTTTAATCACCACATTTAGGAAGTTGTAGTGTTTGTTGCTATTTTGCTTGACCGTTCCCTCTAGCCATGGGTACTTGCCTTTCCCTCCCTTCTCAGGGTCACTGGTGACAGCAGCCTGGTGTATACCCTTCATGTGTTTCTTCATGTTCGTGTAATCATGTACAAACACTAACGCTTTTGGGATGTGCCTTGGTTTTGATTTTACATCTCTCTGCATCTTGCTTTTCTCAGTGGGTAACAGCCCAAGGAGTCCCTCTAAGTTAACTGGTAAAGGTCTAACTCGGGGCTGCATAGTATTCCACAGTTTGGCTACATCACTGTTTATTCAGTCATGATTTTATTGACGAGCATTTACGTGTTTGCAATTTTTTGCCATCCGATCAGTGATTGGATGTATATTTTTACCTAGTAGTGCCTTCATTTCAGTGGGATAAATCCTCAGGAAGGGGACTGCTGGGTGAAGAGCATATATATTTTCATTATCATTAATGATAGATATTTTAAATTGCTTTCCAAAGGCTCTATCAGTTCACATTCACTAGCAATGGTTTGAGTTTCCTTTTTGTTTGCTTCTCCAACAGCAGCTTACCACAGAATTATTTTCAATCTGTTAGGTATAAAGTGATATCTCACTGTTACCCTCATTGCCTTGCTTCCGCTAGCCGCTCAGTGAGGTTGAGAGCCTTTCATAACGTGAGTGACCTGTCGGACAGTGTGGCACAGCAGGAGTATCGGCATGGCAGTTGCCCTGTGATTTCTGGCTTGGGGGCAGAGCAGACAACTGGCCTGTGGTGTCGCCAGAGCCTTCTCTCCTCTGTGCTGCCTCTGGCCGGAGGCACAGCCTGCTGGGAACACGTAGGTGGTGTCTGTGTTGGGAGCAGATCAACAGGGGGAATTGGGCCACTTTAACAGCCCTGGGCTGGGCCCAAACGCAGCTGGGGAAGCAGTGTGGCTGCATCCCTGAGGGGCCGCTGCACGGCCTGTGCGCGGGAGCCGGCAGAAGCCGGCAGGAGCCGAGCGGGCAGAGCCCTGTAGAGGGAAGTGCGATTGGAAGTTCAGTCGGCAGAACCAACCTGTCCATTCCAGGTAACGTGTCTGTTTGCAGTGAGCTGGCCTCCAGCTGGATGCCAGTTGCTTGGTGCAGGAAGAAGGGGGTGTGGGGAGGGGTGGGCAGGAGCTAAGCAGGGTGTCGGGCCCCTGTGTGTGCCAGTCACAGCAAGCGAGTCCTACACGGTAGGGTGGCTGAGGAAGAGCCCGCTGCGCAAACCACATCAACATGGAAAGACAGCAGGGGGCTCCACAGACACCCAGGGCCTGCCTCGGCACTTCCAGAAGCCAAGCCCAGGAAGCGCGATGGAATCCAGGTTGCACCACCTGCTGGGGCTGGACTGCTGATGTGCTTCCTGTCCTTGGCGACAGTGGGCACAAGACAGCTGGGCTTCTGTTCCCTGCCCAAGCTCACGTGTGAGCGTCTCGGCAGCTCTGGCTACACCGGTGTTGTGAGGACACGGGTAGTGGAAATGAGGTGGAAGTACAACTCACTGGAAATTTCCATATTCCCTTACTGGCGAAGGCCAGCTTGAGGAACGTTTTGTGCCAGCCTAGGTGCGTGGCCAGCCAAGCTCTAATAGCTAAAACAATTCTCAATTAGGCTACATTTTCCTTCTCAACCATTTTTTTTTTTTGGCTATCATGTTTCAAACTGAGAGGATCTCATCATTAAAAATGACTGTAGTTTATTAGACACTTCGTCTAAATTTCATGTTTTTCTTCTTTAAATTGTGGGGTCTGTGTTTCTCAGACCAGTATTTTACATGAGGAGTAATTGGGTTTTGGGTATTTCTGTATTTTTGTCGATCACCTCTACCCACCTCTCTCGTGAGGAATTCTGTAAGGAATGTTCAAGGCGGCCATCTCTTTTTAGCATTCACTCTGTGGGCTGGGGAAGCTCTATGAACTCAATATAAACTTTCCGTTACTGTTGCTTTATAACTCTACCTCAAGAGTCAGTGTAGCCTCCTAAGGGCCTCCTAACACGGAGATACCCCTTTCCAGCAAAGGCAGGTAGCTGGGTTCTAGCCCCCTACTCCTTTTTAAACCTAAGTTTAAAGATTTTAAGTTGCTTTTGGATAATCCAGATGTATGCCTCCTTGCTATGGAGTTGGGTTTTGTTTAATTAAAAAAGGTCTTTTATATGCCAATGATACAGTTTTTTTCTTTGGTCATAAACTAAGAGTGGCCTCAGTAGACACTTATTTTAGCCACTGTCTGATACCTAGTTCTAAAAGCAGAATCAGCAAATGCCCTGCAAAATTTAATTGGTTATATCCAATAACTCCATACAGCAGATCATTTCCTTTAGTTACTTAGGGGCACAATTTGCAAATAATTCATTCTGGAGAATTCATTAGGCAGCTGCATTGCTCAAAGCCAGAGATTCCAAGGGAGCATCACCGAGAGTTTTGTTTTTTTAATACTTCTACTGATTAACTAGTAACTAGTCACTAGTACACCTGTTTTGACATTTTTCTAGGCCAAACGAATTCCATTCCCTTACAGCTAGTGTTGTGAGGAGGGTGTTGAGGAGCTGTGAAATACATAATCCATCGGTTTCTGACTGGCCCTGGCCCAGGACTGGTAAGGGATCCAGCAGGGGTGTGACCTGTGGGTTCATTCTGACTTGATACTGTGGTTGCTGTTCTTCCACTGAAGCACTTTATTAATAAAGTTATAATACCTAGCTTAAAACTTCTCAAAGCAGATGATGTTATTTAGGAAAATCTTCATAAATGCTTAAGCAGCCCCTGGTGTGGATGGTCTCTGCAGGAGGTCATTAGCGTGGGCGCTCGTCCTAGGCACCGTGGGTCCCCAGAGTGCCGCGGCTCAGCTTTCAGTTGCCAGTTCATGGGTTTGTGCAGGTTTGGAGGAAGGGGCTACCAAGAAATGTCTTTACATGGAAGGAGTTGCATTTTTATAAATTTTTTCTTAGGAGTTGATTCAATGTTAAAGCCTCACATTCAAGTCCTAGTACAAATTCTTCTAGAATGGGAAATGAATTCTAGATCCCCAAGGATAGGCTTCTCTAGGCTGTTACTGGGCTGCCCAGATGTGTGCATGGTCCTTGTTACCTCACTTGCATATGGTTTATGTGCTGAGACTGTGAACTCCTCCTCCTGGCAAGTTGAAATTTCCCTCCTTCTACTTGAGGTTGCCCTTTCCTGACTCCTGCCATCTCCTGTCACATGCAATCTAGGGACCATTTCTTGTCTTCTCTGCAGCTCCCAGCACAGTGCCTAACATATGATAAGCGCTCATTAAATATTCAGTGAATGAATTAACTGACTTGTGAGTTGACCCAGCACAGCCCTGGATACTGGCATCCGAGGACAGGAGAGGACTAATTAGAGTCCCAAAATGTCATAAAATAGAAAATAGTGCAAGAGTCTATCTTTGCATCTTAGGGTCAAGGAAGAACTTAAAACTTCAAAAAGTATAAAACACGAGATAAAAATGGATGAAATTGATTTTCATTCAGTGAAGGACACCACAGCCACAGAGCTAATTAATTAACAGGTGACAAATGTGAGAAGGTATTAAAAATATCTAACACCAAAAGAGGATTCACATCTGCTTACCAGCAACAAGTGCAAATCAATCAGGAAAAAAAGACAGTAATCCCATCGAAAAATGGGCAAACACCTAAACAGACCATTTACAGAACAGGAAACCCAAAAGGCTAGCCCTACATGGAGAAACGCTCTGACTCATCACTGGAGAAATGCAAACTACAATGGCACACCCTGTTAGGCTGCACACCCTGGAAAGCTGGATGCTGCCAGAGGTCTGTGGGAATGTGGGACACGGAGTCCTCAGCACTTCAAAGTGTAGCCACTTTTAACTGTGCTTAGTCCAGTTTAAAAAGACCCATAAACTCCATGACCCAACAGTTCCATTCCTTGGTAGAATCGTAGGGGTAAGATGACATGCATGAGGGTTTTGTGACATTACTTGAGGTGACAAGGTCAAGTCTTTGGGAGTGTGGATATACAAGGTGTAGTGGCCACTCCGGGAGCCCTGGAGCTACACTGCCGAGTGCAAAAGGTAAGAATGAGATTGAGAGATGAGTTAGGTAACTCAAGACACACACAAACAACAACACACGTTCTGTAAGAACACAACAAGAAGAAAAATATACATTAAACATAAACCAATAGTTGCCTAGGATGGCGGGAAAGGGTTAATGGGATTTTTAAAAAATGAACAAATAATGAGAAGGCCTTGCTCTGATCAGTGACGATAACGTATCATGAGCACAGGAGGATGGTTACTTCCACTTTCTGCCCCTGACAATCACAAAACAAACCACACACAGCAGGGAACAGACACTGATGCCCTCCTTTATATGTATTTTGTCTTCAGCGTCTCCTCCCTCACGCTGTGCTGCTCAGAGTGGCTGCCCGGCCGAAGCCTGTGACCGGTCAGCAGTACATGGGCCTTCTCGTTATCCTCTCTTCAGTCTGATTAAAAGATCGCATATTCTGAGAGCAACTGATGCCTTGCTTGGTGGGCTGCCCTGCCTGGAAGCCAAGGTGTGCTCAGAGCCAGCACAGAAGGAACGGGGTTTGGTGAGGCCAGCTGCTGCTCTGCCTTTTCGCGCATCTCCACCTCCGCCATGGTGCCTGGCAAACGGCGGATGCTCGGTGAGCATTTTTAGGGATGAATAATGATGGATCTTCATGGAGGGTACTTTGGGGTGTGGGAGCCTTCCGGATGCAGGAGCACACTCCCGGCGTGTGCTGCCCAGAGCTGGGCCGGGCATGTCTCGGTGTTGGAGGGACACTTGCTTGCCTGAGGGAACAGAGGACGTTGGACCAGAAGGAGGGAGGCTGAAGGCCAAGACCCCAAAAGGGCGTGTGGAAGGTCACCAAACCACCCGAACCAGAAACTGCTTCTGTTTGAGAACAAAGGATGCCAGAGCAAGCATGAGCTCAGTGGGAAGAAGGGGAGCCGAGGGCTGGGGACAGTCACCTGGGACAGGCTCTGTGGTTCCTAAGGTGCTTCGTGCGCTGGGCTGGGTGGGATGGGGCGCTGTGGCCCGACTGTGACCAGGAAGGCCCCAGCATGCTGAGTCTCCTCCCTCACGCTGTGCTGCTCAGAGTGGCTGCCCGGCCGAAGCCTGTGACTGGTCAGCAGTACATGGGCCTTCTCGTTATCCTCTCCTCTCTGGACTTCATCCTGCCCCACTGGCTGCTGGCTGGAGTCGGGACAGCTCCGCTGTGGGCCGGAGTTAGTTAGCTGGGGCTCAGTCTGCCCGGTCTCCTGCACACGTGGCTTCTGTCCCAGAACTGCATGGCTCTGGGGCGTCTTTGTTTTCTGTTAACTACCTGGGACCCGCGAAGCAATGTCAGAACCAGCTGTGTCTGCACATTCTGGCACAGACGATGGCAAATACACCAGCGTGTCCTGTGCCCCCCATTTGTACTTGTCATTCAGGTCTAGGGGTCTTTGGGGGCAGCCGCGCCTCCTTTCCCAGCTCACCTGTGGATCCCAGCCTTCCTCCCCGCAGCCCTGCGCTCTGCCTCCCAGCACAGGTGGGCCCCAGGCTTCTCACCTGTCTGTGCCCGCAGAGCTCTGCCCTTGGCTCCTCCCCACACCGCCGCACCGGGGTCTCTCTGTTCTGGCGCTGCAGTCTGTGGGCTTGCAGCAGCCCATTCTCACAGGGACTGTTTCCTGTTATAGGTAAGGAGACCACAGCCTGGAGAAAGGAAGTGACATGCTCAAGGTCACACAGCTAGTAACTGGCAGGGTCTAGACTCAACTGAGACCTCCTCGGCTTCACCCTGAAGAGGCAGCACTTGTTAGGACGAGAGCAGCGTGGAGCCAGTGGCGGCTCACCTTGCGAGGTGCGAGGAGGGGCGGCAGATGTGACAGGACGCAGGGCTGCGGCACGAGGAGGCCAGGGACCGCGGCCGGCGGGGGTGCAGCTGGAGAGCTCCAGCGTGAGAGCACGGCCGGCAGCGGGCGGGGCCTCACTCCCCGACCGGTGGCCCTAGTCCCGCAGAGTCCCAGGGCTCTCCATCCCCGGCTCTGCTTTGGAAGTCGCCCGCCCTGCCCGTTTGAGGAGCCCCCGCTGGGCAGCCTGAGGGTGGATGCTGCTCTGGTGACAGTGACGAGCTGCCCCGTGTGCGCTCTGGGGAGCGAGTGCCAGGACGCGTCCCTCTCCTGTGGGGCCTCGGGCCCTCACCTCCGCGCGCAGGCGGCTCAGCGTCCCGCCGGCTGCGGGCAGCCTCCTTCCCGCAGGGCCTCGCCCGTGCTGGCGCCGCGGCTTCTCGCGTGAGCGCAGGCCCGGCCGCTCGCTCCGCCGTGCCCTTCCGGCTCTGTGGCGCACCGCGCGCCAGTTAGACGGCCACGGCGCATGCGCGGCCCGGCGTGCGGAGCGTCCGCGAGCGCGTCCGTCGGGCGAGACCCACGCGGAGGTGAGCGGCCTGCGGCGACGCGGCGGGAGGAAGCCTGCGAAGCCGGGCCGGAGCACGAGGAGCGGCGCGGAAGGTCCCCGCCGGCGGTGGCCGTCCTCCTCCCTGGGTCTCCAGCGGCCCGTCCACCCCGCCAAGTTTGGGCTTCTCGGCCTCGGGGCGGCGCGCGCCCGTGGGCCCTGCTCTGGAGCCGCGGCCGGGACGCAGGCCTCCGTGCCGGCTGGGGGCTGGCTTCCTTTCCCTGCGCGCTCTGCACAGTCTCCGAGCCACCCGACGGGAGCCCTGGGCGTGCGCCCGCCGCCGCCCTGCGCGGGGAAGGCCCGCGGAGAACAGGACGCAAGGCCGGGCGGGAGGGGAGAGCTGCGCGGCCTGTGGCCTTGGGCATTCCTGACAACTTCTCGCTCTCCTTGCGTTTTCATTTGGAAGAGTGTCACATCTTGTGTGGGATGTTACATAAGTGAACATAAAATAAAACGTGGAAATAGTTCAGAAAGTTTCAACCACCCTGTGACTTCTGGCACTGCACTTTTTAGGGAAGAGGGTGGGCAGTGGGTTGAGAGTCAGAGACTCTGAATCTTTGTATTAATATACACCACATGGCGATGGGAGCCCAGCAAGGACCCGGACAGGTGCTGGTGCCGTGTGGAGCCCCAGAGGCCTTCTGAGTTTGGAGCCAAAGCCGCTTTCTTCCTGGGCGCTCAGAGGCGACTAAGCAAACACTTGCCTGTGTTGGTTGACAGTCAGTGCACAAAGAGACCTCAGTTTCAGGCATAAAACTAGGACTAGACGTAAGATGTGTTTTAGAGGCAATAAAATAGTTTCCACCCCCATCTTTCTCCCCCCAGTGGACGTCTTTGAGCTGTAACAGGACCCTGGGAAAGGGCACTCACTGTGCCGTGAGGGCGTTGCCCTGGTTGGGACGGGACTTGGAGAGGAGGTGAAAAGCAGACTTCTCTCTAAATTGGAATTGTGTTCTGAACATGGGCTTGGGGGACTTAACAGGAGGGCTCGGGTGAGTATGAAAGCCTGCTTTCCCTGGGGAGGACTTTATTTGGGGTCAGAAACACTCCTCTTTGCTTCTTTCATACTGACATTCTCAGGTGGTACCAAAAGCCACTCCTTCCAGGGGACATCTTAAATGACAGCAGCAGTAGTTTCAGGTATTTTGCAAATGGAGAGTATTTGTTTCCTAGGGCTGCCTTAACAAACTCCACAGGCTAGGTGGCTTGAACATAGGAACTTATTCCCTCACAGCTCTGGAGGCTGGCAGTCTGACGTCAGGGCGATGGCAGGGTCATGCTCCCTCCAAGGCCCTAGGGAAGGATCCTTCCTTCTTCACCTCTTCCGAGCTAACGGTGGCTCCGGCAGTCCTTGGTGTCCTTGGCATAAAGCTGCATCACTCCAGTTGCCCCTCCGTCCACATGCCTCCTCTGTGTGGCTCTGTGTATCCTTTTCTGTCTTTTATAAAGACACTGTCATTGGTATTAGGGCCCCTAATCTGGTATGACCTTGCCTTTTCTAATTATAACGGTAGAGACCCTATTTCTAAATAAGGTCACATGCTGAGGTTTTCCAGGTGGACATGAATTTCGGGGGTCACTATTCAACACACGGCATGGAGAAATCCAGAGAATAGGGTCTGCCCAAGTAGCTGCCTGTTCAGTCTGAGGATATCTAGAGATTTGGTTATTTCTGTTACTGTCAGCTCTGCTTCCCTGTTTTCCCTTTCACTTGACTTCTGTCCATTTTACTTCAAATCAGCCTCTCTGCCAAAATATAGAAAAATAAATAATAAACAGCCCTTCCCGTAAGGAAAGAAGTGAAAAGTGCTGGTAGGTTTTAAATTTTTTGTGCCTTTATCTAAATCCCAACCTGCTCTCACCTCAATAGAGTTTCTCTGTGTCTTTGGAAAGCACACGATACTTTAAAAACCCTTACTTGGGGAATTTGAGTGTTCACAGTAGACAGAAGAATATAATCAACCCCATGTGCCTACTGCCAGCTTCAACAGTGACTGACTCCTGGCCAATCTCGTGTGACCTGTGGCTGCTTCTTTTCCCCTCTAGTCTTTGGAAGCAAATCCACAGGAAGCTTTTGCCGTCGTGCATCCACTCACCTGTGCACTGACATCTCTATTCCATGTCTTCTGTTTCAGATAATTGCCTTCGACGAGTTAAGGACGGACTTTAAGAGCCCCATTGACCAGTGCAACCCTGTTCATGCGGTAAGTAGCGGGTGATGGGAAGGTGACGCCACCACAGGCTACCCAAGGCCTGGGAGGAGGGTGAGCATTCGTTTGAATGAGTGCAACGAGTCGAGAACACGCTCCCCTGCTGTGCCTCCTTCCTTAACTCAAGCTTGTGGAGGAGCCTTGTTGTCCCTTAGGCCTGCAGAGGGCTTGACATATCCTCAAGTCACGTGTGACCATCCCAGTAACCCAGGGGCAGGGCCTGCTGTGCTGTGGCCACTGAGTCCTCGAGTCCTGGTGCTCGTGTGTTCTGGCCACTCGTCCTTGAACAAGGAGAGAGACCCCACGTTGGCCGAGATGTTTGCACGCATGTGAGCATCGTGGGTGGCCCGCACTCTCCACTTGGGCACCAGGTTTCCCAGGTGGTGACTTGGAGGATAGATGGTCGTGCAAAGCTCCGAGGGCCACACCCATCAGCCAGTCCACAGCGAGGATTCACCTCAGGTGGTTCTGTGGGCCGAGGGCCTCAGCTCCCCTGGGGAAACTGATGCGTCTGATTGTTCTGGTTGGGGTTCAGGTTCGGAGGACCATCTGCCCCAGCACACACAGCTCCCAGCATCCTCCAGCTCGTCTCGCTGGGCGGGCCCTGCAGGCTGGCCTTCCCGTCTGCCCAGCCGCCTCCGACCGGGAGCTTCTGACGGATGTTGGGTGGGGGCAGGGCGGGTGTGTTGGCTGTTTGCTTCTCTGGCCAGGGCAGCGGATGCCCCAGAGCCAGCACCAGCCACGTGTGTGGACAGGTGCTTTCCCAAACTTATTCCAGACCAGTACTGCTGGGTTCAAAGGATGCAGCGCACACCTTTCATTCGAGTGTGTTCTGTAATCCAAATCCACGGTTCTGTGTTTAGTTCAGGTTCCTTCCGGATGTGGTTCTCAGTGCTGAGGAAGCTTTTGTGTGCCGAGTGGCGCTGCTGGTCTTTTCAGTCAGAAGTTGTAGCTCTGCTAGCATGATACCTTCTTAATCTGAAAGGTTGATGGTGTCGCTCTGTAGTAACGGGGACAGAGAGGTCTCTTCTCCTTAGCTGCAGGCCCCTGAAGAAGGGTATGCTTTTAGGGAGGTGCCAAAGACCACTGATGCTGGAAGCCAGCATCAATGTCCCATTCTGAAAGTAGAGGGTGGTTATTGGAGTTGTCATTTCTTTTTCAGTTTCTCCTATGTGCTAGGAACTTTATATGCATAATCTGCAATCCTCAGAACTCTGCAAGACAGGCATCATTAACCCAATTTACACACCACAGAACTGGCTCTTTTGTCCAGGGACCCATAGCTCCTGAGTGGTGGAGTTAGGACTTGAACCCAGGTGTGCCTATCTCCAGAGCCTGAGTTTGTTCCCCCCATTCTATGTTGTCTCTTTAAGAGTCTTGATTTTATAATACCCAAGGACCCTTTGGCACCACGTTCTTTGATCCTATGAAATAGAGCCAAACCCTTTCAAAGTAAACTGTGGAAAGCAAATTTTGTTGCAAGGTGAAAGGACCCCTAAAATCTACTTAAAAACTTACTGTATTTCATGAAACGTATAATTATTAAAATCCATTTTGTTTCATCTACCAGCCTCACCATCCCCCTGTGACAGCTTGGATCTGTCAGGCCTGAAAGGGTTTCACCCTGTCTCAGGTCTTTCTGGATGTTTTGGGTTTGGCACCAGCATTATACACCTGCCTTGTCAGTGTCCACCAGGTGCATGGAGCAGCTCAGAAGCCCACTTTCCTCCTTCCTAATTGTTTTGGCTCAAATTAAAGAATTAAAAAGCAGCTCACTTAGAACACCCAGAGCTTTCTTGTATGGTTCCAGGGCAAATGCTGGCGAAGAAATTTGTTCTGCCCTCTATTCTATCACGCAGGTTCCTGCTGGGCTGCAGGTAATTGGTGAAACCATGAGACATTTCCGTGGAGCCCCTTCCCATCTTGTTGTGGCAAGTCCCTTAATTTAGACAGAATAAAGAAAATTAGGACCAGTATAAGCTCCCTGGGGAGCATCTGTGAAAGGCCAGTGTAAGACCAGAACTTACACACAGTAGGTGCTCAGTATTTATTGATGAAGCAATGAATGAAAATTGAAATGTGAAGTCCAGACATTTCAGGGACAGACTAAAGCCTTTAGATGCCCCTGGGAAAATGATTCTTGTCTGGGATTAAAAACAAAAACATAATTTCAAATCCCCAAATGGAAGAGTATCAGACACATTTTTCCAGTTCTTACAGTGTTACTTCCTGGCAGGAAGTTAAATGCTTCGGATGCCTCACTGGACGTGTCTTCAAGCTGGCTAGGCCTCTGTAGAGCCCCTTCAGGCTCAGTGGCCAGAAGAAGCCGCTTCACCGGTTGGCGGCTCCGGCCCTGGAAGGGCTTGTGTTGCAGATGATTGCTGGCTGTACGCTGCGGCTCTCAGCGGAGGCACGGGGCTCCTTTGGGTTTAAGGTGCCCTAAAGCTCCAAATATTGTTGGCCCTCTGGGGTGGGAAGGAAAAGGAATGCTCGCTTTCACTCCTCATTTCTCATGTTTTCCCTTCCTTTTACCAGCTGAGCATTCAATATCCCTTAAAGAAATGGGAGGTGTTGTCCTTTAGAGGCTCCTACTTGCTGGAGAAAGGAGAGAGTGTGTTCTGTAGCACCCTCTTTCATCCGCGCATGTGTGCGCGTGCTTGTGTGTGCGTGCACGGACACACATGTCAAGGAGGATACGATCTGCCTTCCTGGCCATGTGGACACTGATTTGTCCTGGTGTGGGCTCCCTCCTCTGGGCTTACAGGATGCACAGGAATCACTACAGCCATGACTTAGTTAGGGAAACGAAGTGTCCCAGCCACCTGTCCTCCCTGAAGCCATGAGGAGTCTCATCACCATTCCATCCACAGCAGCCGAACCGCCTCGGCAGTGAGGCAGCGGAGAAGCCACGGCTGTGCTCGACGTGCCTCTGGAAGCCGCTAGGGTCGCTGAAGGGAAAGGAGGCACCAGTGCTCAGCGCCCAATGTGCGCGCCTTCCCTTGGCAGCGGCCGGTCTCAGAGATGGGCTTGGGCTTCGTGAAAGTCTGAGCCTGGGCACTGTTGGCGTCTGGTTTAGCAGGGAGATCGCTTCCTCCAAGTGCACTCACTTTAGAGAGATAAAAGCAACGGGCAGAGAACTTGTCTGCCCTAGACACTAATGAGGGCACATATGCTCCTCAAGACCCAAGTGGGAAGTCCTCTTGGGAGAGCCGGCCACAGGCTTTGGGACGTTGAGTGAATACAGTGTGCCTGTTCTGCAGTTTGACCGCCTTATGTGTACATTAAGGCTGAGAGAGACCGTAGGAAAAAGAATAGAAGCCGGTGCTGGGCTGAGAGGGAGGCTGAGCCCGTGCCGTTTGCTGGGAGAGTTCTTTTAAGAGCAAATGACTATAACAAGGTAGGTGGAAGAAAGTCAGAAACTCTGTTGGAAAAGCCGCTGGGTGGGAGCATGCTAGCTGTGTGCCCAGGAGGGGTCTCTGGTGGGTTCTGCCCCCGCTGCTGGGGCTGATGGTGGGGGCTTCTTGTGCTCTTTCAGCTAGAGCCCCTAACCCCCTCTCCTTCCTTCCTGTGCATCCTGACAGAGGGAGCGGCTGAGGAACATCGAGCGCATCTGCTTCCTTCTGCGAAAGGTCAGTGTGGTGGCCGCGCGGCAGCGGGTGGAGGCTTGCTTGGCCCTGGGTGGGCACCCGCTAGAAGAGGCTGGTGGTGCCCAGTGTGGGCAAATGGTGGCAGGGAGGGGGAGGTGGGAGCAAGCCATCAGTTCTTTGGAAACTTCCAGAGACAAGAGGAGCTAATTAAAAGGGGTGACCATCAATCAAAGTGTCAGCACGACACGGAAGTGCTGTCTGGTTGGAGTTAGAGGCTCTTGGTCTTTGCACCATGATGGATGGCATGTCCAGCTGCTCTCGCCTCCTGGCCTTTGTTCCTGTCTGGTGCTGGGCTAGGGAACGCTCCTCCTGACCTTGGGAAGTTTTGAACTGGACACTGGGTTTCCTTTGGGCTTTCAGCCTGTCACTCAGCTTTGCAATTTGATTGGGAGGATCATTGGGAGTGTTGGAAGGGTGGGAATAGGAGGTGTTATTAAAGGGGGGAGCCACGCCACCGAGAGTTGCTCTGAATGGGCAGGCAGTTGGTCACGGCTTCCTCAAGCTCATCAGGAAGCACACGTGTGCAGGTGCAGCTCTGGCTTGGTATCTAGTGCGGCTCTACGACATAGCTGGGCCGCCATGGCAGACAAACCAGTCTGTCTCTTTCTAGTCAGGAAAGTGTGTGCTTTTTGCAACAAGATGTAGAGAACAGCAACTTGCAGGTAAAATAAGTGATGCCCCTAGCCTTGAGCCAAAGGATGTGCCTAACGTCCGTTCAGAGTGGATACAGGTCATAGGAAAGCTACCTTCCAATCCAAAAGGCATTTTGATTATGTGAATAGGACAGAAATCAAATGTTATGCCAACATTGTTAGAAAGGGAAAACATTTTGCAAGCTCTGAAGTTTTTTCTGTATTTCAATAATGATACCTTTCACTGGGAGAGAGTTTAACCAAGAAGCTAGTTATTTTTCTAGCTAATTACTGCATTTTAATGTCTTCTTAGAAACTCAGTATGTTAGAATTCCATATCTTGTATGACACGGGAAGGAAGTATGCTCAGATGAGCCCTTTATATGAAAATAGTAGTGATCGCAGGAATAAAAAATGATTTAAAAATGTACCTATGAATTCATGAATTTTAAAATTATTTTCCCAGATAATATCTTAGATACCCATAACCTGCCTCAACTAGTACTTCTATTAAAGTCTCTGGTTTGTCCTTCAAGACTGACACATACGTGGCACAGAATGGATCAAGACAAAACCAGTTTTGTCTTTCAAACTCCAAAAGAGTTTATTTCCATCTTTCTGATGTACCATCCTGTGTTGTCTGGCAGAGCGATGTTCTATATCCAACGTTTTAGCCTTGCTCGTCCTTATACTGCCTGACCATGGAGTCTGGCCAGACAGCAGGCAGTGGCCAAGGTCCTGCAGCCGCCTTACCTCCCTAGGCCTTTCCAAGTTCAGAGCAAGGGTATGAAAGTAAGCATGCTATGCAAGCATTAGCATTACTACTTGCGAATTTGCATATAGTTAGCATAAGTCTCTATAGACAATAGACTGAGGCATTTTACTCCGGGAAACATTGTATTCCACGTACCTTTTCCTGCTTTTTGCCTTTTTCATTTACCCATGTTCCTTCCTGTCACCTGCCACTGCCTCTGCTGCTTCTGGTAAGTTCCATGCAATTGCTGCTCATTGTCGAGGAAGATACCAGGGAGAAAAGACAGACATCAGAGGACCTGAAACCCAGACTTCAAGACTTTAGGTGTTATAACTGCGTGTGATCACATCTTCTGCAGCTTCAAGGTTTTCTAGCTCCTGTGGGGAGCTGAGGGGGCAGCCAACACCCCTTCACTAACGAGTCCCGTGCCTGTAGCTTTATTTCTTTGTGGAGTCTTCCTTCTACTCCATTCCGCTTGCCATAAGCAAGTCTACTTTTAACACTTGCCTGTTAGTTCTGTGCCCTGAATACCTGAGATCATTTTTGGTGATGTCAACATGATTTCTTTCCAAATGTGATTTCAAATTGTAGGTGCTTCTGACTGGCCTTTGAGGTCTTGCTGTGGCTCACGTGTTCTTTAGCTTAGTTTGGTAACTGTATTCTCACAGAGGCATTCAGGTGCTGGACATGCAGGTCGGTCTCCTCTCACTAGAAGGCCAGTTCCAGGAGATCTTTGACTTCGTTCTGTTCACTGTCATGGCTGGAGACATAGAATGCAGAACAGTTATAGCCCATTGAAGGTGTTGAGTAAATATTTATTAAGTAGGTGAATCAATGAGTGCTGACTTTTTGGCACTTCTGTAATCTAAATCATTCTCATTGGGAATACTGGGACAGGCAGTAGTCTTTGTTTCTTCATGTCAGCAGTGTCCATGACGTGGCACAAATTTGCACATTTTACTATGTTTACTAGTTAAGATTTGTATTTTAAAATTAAATTTAACTCTATATGGTATTCATTATTCACATAGAAGATCTCTAACCTACAGTTTCTCCTGTCCCGATCTTTTCCTTCCCTCTGTCCTCTTGGGGTCTGTATCTTAACCTTCATAATAACACTGCTCTCAGCCAATTCGGGCCCTTCAGAATCGAAGTGTGCAAACTTCTGCTGCTTCCAAATCCCACCTCTGCCCTTACTGTTATCTGTGTAACCCACGGTGTGTGCCTCAGTGTGACCATAAAGTAGGGGTAATAATGAAAAGTATCCCACTCACAGAGTTGTTGTGAGAATTAAAGGAGATGATGTGTGTGTGGCTGGCACATCAGTGCTCAGTGCATGTTAAACATTGCTATTGTCGTCCGAACCCTTGGGTCTTACCTAAAACCCATTATACTATCCCTAAGCAAACACTTGGTGATGAGTCAGGCTGAGATAACCCTTGACTGGTGGCAACCCCCCCCCCCCCCGTGTCCCCCCACNCGGGGCGGGTGGCCCCCCCCCCCCCCCCCCAGTGTCCCCTCATGTGTTCTCAGGCGAGTGTCATTTGAGGTTTGAGCAGTGTCACAAGGTGGGCTGGCCTGGGCCTTTCCCCCTCCTCCCCGCCCCCGCTGGGTCTCTCTAACTGTGACTGGGCTTCTGAATTCGGGTTCCCAAGCTGTGAGCACGTGTTGGGTTGGTGGGGAGGTTAACAGGTCTAGTTAGCGTCACCACCTTCTGGGAGCTGTACCTTCCAAGAAATTTCTTGGAACTAACCTCCTAAACAGCCCAGAATGCGATGTATCTCAGCAGCTGATTGTTGTTAAACCACCTCCTCAGCTTTCTCAGGAGAAAGGAAGGGATTTTCAAAGTGGATCCATTTTTAGCCCTGTAATTATCAGAAAATGTGTTCTTTGGGTAATTGTCTGAACTGCAGGATGCTTGTGTTGACTTGTGCTCATGATTCATGTTTTTGTGCCAAGAGCCACTTGCTTGCCATGTGGCTCTGTCATGGGCCCCGTGGGGACGCTATAAAGTACGGGCGTGGGAGCGGAAGCATCGCGGACGGCACAGGTTGGTTTCATGGCCACTTGCAGGCACGTAAAGGGTTCTTGCAGGGAAGAGGCTGATGCCTATTGCATCTGTAAGTGCAGTGAGTGGTTTGAGGAAATGAACATGAGTATGAACCCAAGAGGTTGGCATGAAAATAAAGAGAAACTTGCTCTATCAGTGGTGGTTGTCACACCTGGGGATTGGTTGTCCTGGGGGAGCTACGAAATGATCACATTCCTTAGACCACGTTAGACAAGCATATGTCTGGGTAATGCAGAGTCAGACAGCCTGGCCGAAGATGGGTGGAGACTTAGTTGCATAGTTTGCGATGTCCCCTCTGGCTTGCCTATTCTGTGATTCTCCAGTTCATGTCCTGATGTCTCCAAGACAATGTCCAGTCCCACTGAAGGCTTTATGACATTTGTGGATATAGAAAGTTATGTGGATTGATAATTTTCCTTCTCCCAATGAGCGTGCTCATTGAGATGTGGAGGAAGAGGGTGCATGTGGGTTTGGAGGTGGGTGGGGGTGTTGAGATCATTGAGGGGGTAGGTAGGAGGGGGCAGGTGTTCCCGGTTTAATACTGGAAAGAATGCAGGGGTAAAAAGGCCTATAGGGAGGGGTCTCACTAATTGCCACCTATTATGCCTCTCCGTCTTAGAAGCTTCTCGGAGCCACACCTCGGTCTCAGGGAGGAGTCATGGCATGGAGTGAAGCTGTGAGTAGCAGCCTGAATCCTTTGCAGAAATTCCTGATATGGTTCTGAAAGCAGGGGTTGGAGGAGATGGAGAATGGATGTGATACTTTCAGTGAAAAGTCAGTTTTGTTAAACGAGAAGATCGCAGCATTATTCTCAATTCTTCACCTCCCTCTGTGTCCAGGACCGTCTCAGGGGTCCTCAAACTACAGCCTGCAGGCCACATGCGGCCCGCCAAGGACATTTATCCGGCCCGCAGGGTGTTTTGCTGCCGCTGCCTGTCCTGCTTAGCAGCCGACTCGTCCTGGGCCCACAGCGCGCATGCGTGGAATGTGCGCCACACTCTTGAACGGGCCCTCCAACGGTCTGAGGGACAGTGAACTGGCCCCCTGTTTAAAAAGTTTGAGGACCGATGGATAATTTGCAAGGCCCAGTGAAAAATGGCAACATGAGGCTCCATGTTGGAAGCTGGCAGCAGAGCATTCACCGAAGGTGGGGCCCTTCCCAGCCAGGGCCCGGTGCAACTGCGCAGGCCAAGCGCCCCTGAGGCCTGCTCTGCTAGATGCCTCTGCAGTTCTTCCTGCTAGAAGCAGAGGATATTTCCCTTCCCCACTGAGGCTGGGCTCTGCCACGTGACAGGATTTGTCCACTGGAATATGGGCCGGCGTGTGAGTGTGGGAGGCGGCTGTAAGCACCATTGGGAATTTCTCTCTCCCTCCTGAACCCTGCCACTGGCAAGGCCCACCTGTGGTGCAGGGAGGATGAGAGGCCTGGGGAGCCCACCTGAGCCCACCCAAAGTTCAGAGCCACGCCTGCCAGACCTGGTGACTGCCAGCCGGCCTTTAGTTCCATGAGCAAGTCTAAATCGTGTTTTATGGCACTGAATTTTGGAATGATTCGTTATTATGGCCATAGCTAACTGATACCATAATCATGTGCCACTTTTATAAGGGGGAAGAAATCTTTCTTCTTAAAACTGATGTTACTCTTTGCTAGAGTTCAGCCATTTTCTGATTCTACAAATTTACAAATAGATGGTTTCATGCTTTGTCCCAATTTCTATGACCTAAGAGAGGGCTACTAAATGCATTTATATACCAGAAGCTAGAGAAAGATTCGTGTTGTTTTTGGTGCACAGTATTTGTCATGCGTTAACTCTTGGGAAGGCTGGTGATGATGGTGCTTTTCTCTCCTTCCTGGCACTCCCTGCCACAAGGGTCTGACTCAATTTTAAGTCTTTTTAGTTGTCAATGCAGTTCTTCCTGCAGGGCTCTGGAGGGAATGGCATATTTTAATTGAGAGACATAATACAGTGAAAAGGGACACATGAACTCAGAGGCAATTGTGTGGAGTGCTTTAGAGAGACCATCCTTGATGCAGAGGAGTTTTTCAGACAAGAATTCTCTGTTGCTTGGGGGATTTCTAAAATGCGACAGGAATAATGGCTGCTTGTGCTTCTTGCGTGACTACTGTATGCCTCTAAAAGTATTAATTCTTTTAATCCCACAACCGCCCTATGAAATAGTCACTGTGAAAAGCCCCACTTAACAGATAAGGAAACTGAGGCTTAGAGAGGTTAAGAGCTTATTCCGGGGCCTCATATTTCTTAAGTGGTAGAGCTGCGATTTGAAGGCAAGTCTGTCAGACAAGAGTGTACATTTCAAATCACCATGTTTAGGGGAAATAGTTGGCTCTTTTTGGAACATGGTGCATAAGGACCACCGCTGCAGCCCTAGGGCTCCTGTTTACAGGGGAAGACAGGAACTCGGAAGCCACACAGGGCCTCGGGGACCCTGAGGTGTGCTTGGCTCACCGTTGATGGGGCCAGGTGGGTTCCTTTAAGGCTCTCCTGTGATTCCATTTAACTTCTTGGTAGGGTAGTTCATCCCTGGAGGGAATAGTTGAAGACAAGTAAAAATATCTTGGAAGAAAACTTGTAACTAGTTCAGAAACCGTGTCTCATGTATAATTTATTTTCAGACACTTTCTGTGGCAAACTCCTCGTTAGTCACACGGAAAGATGGAACATTTTCCTCGCTGTGTAAATGGTGGTGCTGTCATGGGGTTGCTGAGCTGGAAGGGCTGGAGAAAGTGCCCTGTCTTTGCCTCACGCCCCCCCAGGGCTGCAGCAGTCAAAAGAACGTTCTGAGCGAGTCCCTAACACGTGGTGCTGGCCCTCCACCTGCAGCTGGGTAGCTGCCGACTCTGTCCTTGTTAGTGTCCTGGTGACCGGGCATCCAACCAGCTTACGACCAGCTGTCATCTTTCTCATGAGTTCGTGGGTCATCTGGTCGGTTCTGTTGATCTTGGCTCTCTCCCCCTCTACCCCCTCCCTCTCTCCCCCCTCCCTCTCTCCCTCTCTCCCCCTTCTCCCTCTCCCCGTTCTCCCTCTCTCCCCCTCTCTTCCTCTCTACCCCCTCCCTCTTTCCCCCCCTCTCCCTCTCTACCCCTTTCCCTCCCCGCTTCCTCTCTCCCTCTCTTCCTCTCTCCCCCT